>JAMKCH010003926.1:0-122579 GCA_023653785.1 Ophioderma brevispina
TTGTTCATTTCTTTGACTATGCGTTCTGTTTTAAGTTTTTACGTAATGGATATAAAGGAGAAAGGAAATGAAGCCGTTGTGGTAAAGTGATCTTCTTGACTTTAGACCTTTGAATACGGGAAAGTGCCCACTTTTTCTGAACAACATAATTTTTGGAAAAATGGAGTGTGTGTTGGATGACCAAAAAGTGTTTTTGGAAAGGTAACGACGTGTGGGAAAGCCAAAGGGTTCCCTCTCTTCAATTTTTAATTTCAGATTTTAACATCCACTTCTAAGTGAAGTTATGAAAAGATGTCCTTTGATTTTAGGGGGGAACTTCTTTTTTGGGGAACCCCCTTACCTCGCATATGACTTTTCCATGTTGTTGGACGATCGGGGGGGGGGGGAGTTACTTGCAGGGAATCAGAGGCGGGACCAGGTTTGTTTTTCTGGAGGGTAAGGGGGGAGAGCGGAAGCCACTTTCAGAGGTACAAAGTTATCAAATACGTGAAATGTTTATGTCGCCACAAATGGTAATTTGGGCAATTTATTTTACTTGAAGGAATGGTGGCCTCCGTGGCCTGCAGGCCACGCTGGGAATGAAATTGCGTATCGACAGCATTTGTATTTAATTGGTTGAGATCTATATAGATTCCGCTCTTCCCTTGGGTTATTTGATTTTGCAAACGAACCTTTAAAGCACCTCCTCCTTCAGAAGTAGAGTGGGCAAGGGATTTGGGTCAAACATCCTCGTTCATGTCCACTAACATCGCAGCCTTTAAAACTTTGGTGTTAGTATGGACCCTCTACATCAATGCAAGATAGTTAGTCAAATTGTGGTGTCACTGACTTTTTCAATAGGGGCCAAGTTAAGTTTACACAGGGGTCAAACTTTTAAATTACTCCAATCATGTTGGAAATGTAGTCATATTGTCCGTTAGTCATAAGGATTACAAAAATTGTATAGTTTGTCCCATCTATGACCATTGGGTTTAGAGTTATTGGGTAAAAAATGAATAGAAGTGCAAAGAAGGTCAATTTCCATTTGTACAAATCGAGTACAAATCAGAAGTTGCTCCAATTTCGGTAAAAAATGGAAACAACTTATTCATCTAGTGTCAAAATAAGGAATAGTTGTAGCGTCTCCAATGCATAGTTATCATGCTGTGTGACAAAATAGGGCATGGGGCCAACATAATCCAATTGGCATTGACCTTCTTTGACTTCTCGCGGTCAAGTAAACATGCTAAAAGTAATCAAAACTATACTTTTTGGGAGTCCTCAATCCGCAGGCAATTATGCACGCATTTAACATATAATCAGCGTAACTTTCAATGTGACCCCTGTACAAATTGAGTTAGACCTATTTTGCGCTTTAGCCATTTTACCCATGATCTAAACCAAGGGTATCGGTGGTACAACTAGACATTTGGGAATACTTGTGCTAGACGGACAATAGGACATTACAATTGCCACATGACCCCTAGAGGAATTTACAAGTTTGACCCCTGGTGCAAACTAAAGGGACCCCTATTAAAAAATGACAAATGCACACCACTAACTACCTAGCGTTGATGAGGGTCCATACTAACTACTGAAAGTGTCAAACTTCGATGAGTCGGGCATGACGAACCTCTAAATAAGGGGACCCATGATATTATGCCTCACGCTCTAAAGAGACGTAAAAGTATTGATCCCAGGTAAAATGAACAGACCTACACATGTAAATCGCACTCAGTTTCGACAAGAGTTAGGATGTTAACTTGGTGTCGTGTTCCACTAAGAATTGAAGAGCTTCATGTACAGGATCCTCTGACTTAGCCAATGCAATATTTCCATGTGCTTTTAGAGTATTAAACGTAAACAATCCAAACAATCGATCAAATTTCTCTTCATTTTTATATATGTATTAAATTTAGACCTCTTCGGAAGTCGGAGCGCAATCAGATCCACATCAACTTAGCAATCTCGTTGCTACTCTCAGAGTCGACATTTGTAATAGCGATCGACCAGACACAGAATAAGGTAAAACGTTCAAATGGAAATTAAGTGACAAGTACGAATCAAATTTCCCAACCCAAACAATTAACATTGGCCGTAGTTTGATAGATATGAGGGTGTGCTCCAATTGGGGAAAAATTAAATCGAAGATAAACCAAACACGCTTTTGAATCACTTTATGACAGCTTCGAGAAGAAGCTCCCTGTTCCTAAAGGAGAACTGTAGTATAAAAATAAAATTTATACACAGTGTAATTCACATCTTATTCGGTTATTTTATAATATTAAATAACAATTATAACTTCAAGTTTTGAGCAATTTCTAGTCAAAAATCTCATGTAAAGCTAATTCTGCAATAATCAATGGTATGCGACTTGACAAGCAACGCGGTGAGTGTGCTTTCCAAATATGTGACAAAGGCAGACCAAATAAGTGGGGATTAACAAAATGATGTCATTGTGCCAAATTACCATCACAGCAGATATTTTTGCCACACTTGCCTAAATTACTCAATATGCAAGCTTCAAAATTGTTTTCAAATATTCCCAAAACTGAATGGGATGTATATTTGTGTCTATATGTTGTTTTATAGTGAAGTTCTCCTTTAGTGCTTATCAAGCTTTTGGTCTACCATCACATGTATGGAAGCTCGGGTGTATCAGAGGCGACCCGAGTCTCAATGACATGACCTCTCTCAACATCGGAAATGTGATACGACCTTTCTTATAATGGCAAATTCATATTTCTCTTCATTCTGATGGCCTTACGATTGGGTCTCACATCTCGCCTCCCGTGCTCAAAAATTAATGCATCCTTGGAACAGAAAACCCTTCGACTCCTCCAAACCTCCTAGGGTCTAAAAGCGCTTGGACAGCACATTGTGAATTACCTGTGTTATCGATTGGGACCAGTTAAGGTCTTTATTGACTCATTTGTTAAATCTTCGCTTGTAAACAAGAAACTTATTATCAGATAACTTTCCTCGACATTCTTGTCAGGAAGAAGTTTTACCTTATCGTAGATAACATGCTTTACAGGAAAACATAGGCACGCTGGCCAGAATATAAGTTAGGCAAGTACTATCCAGAATCAGCCAAACAATAAGTTTTTCGATCACTTCCTGAAAGCTGACAATGTTCCTTCAAACATTTGATAATAGGAAGAAAGGATTCAGATCCAAAAGGCTGAATGTTTTATGGCATGTGTAAAGGCACTTAAGAAATGTATTCATTCAACATATTTAGCTTTCAATTACAACAAAACTGTTTTTTTTCACTTTATTTAAAATGTGAATCAAAATTCAAAGTGTAAATCAGAGCTCAAAGAATGTTATAACCCGGATCAAGGCACGGAAGTCGGGTTTATTTTTTGATTCCCGTTTTAGTGCAAGTGTAAGTGGAACTGTTTAAATCAGTATTCACTATTTTGTTGATATCAACAGATAATGTGTAACGTGATCGCCATGGTGCTTCATAACTTGTTTCTGTCTGTATTTGGATGGATGATGGTTGAAGGCATTAACCTGTATTATAAGATTGTGAAAGTTTATGGCGCAGAGAGAAATCGATTACCGATATACTGTGGGATTGGATGGGGACTTCCTGCGGCAATTGTTATCATTTGTGCAGGAATCAAATTCAGCGACTACGCCTCTGAAAAAAGGTAAAGTGAGGAATATGTAAATGTTATATGAAGACCTGATTTCCAAAGGCCCTAAATCCACTTTTGATAGTTCTGAGAAAATTACCTTCTTTAAAACAACCACATTTAGAAGCCGAAAAAAAAACCATTAGTTTTACCCTAGCTCTGATTTTTACAGGGTTTTCTATGTATTTCTTTAGTTTCTGTGTGAAGTGGATTTACGCCCTTTAAGAAAACACATTTGCAGTTCAAATTTGGGCAAACTACTTTCCTATAAAACCACCATCTTAAAACAATATTTGCTGAAAGAGAACCTCGGGGGAGATGAAAATAAAAAAAACATCGAAATTGCTTATAAACTTATTTATTTTTTGAGTTTTTTACTTTAATAAAACCACTGATTGTATGTTTGCTTAGTATTTCAACACCATACCGCTTTCAAAATTTCCATTTGGGCTGATCCCGATCTTGCGGTTTTGTGCTATGAGCAATTTTTCGTTTCCCACGGTCCCATAGGCTATGCGAGCGAATTTGCGCGTAAGATTGGGCACACGTGGATTACTAAGGCTAACGGTTCAGACAATATGAAAATCTCAACATTTATTTAAAAAAGGTAAGTCGGGGGGACGAGGCTGTGGATCACGAAATGCCCCTTTAACCCTCGTCTTACCTGGGTGGTAGTGGTTATCACCAACCACCGAGTGAACTTTTTCTCAGGTGCTCTAAAATGCCAAAAGCTTTCGTAAAAAGCTTCCAGGTAATCATTTTCCCATCCTTTCTGGTCATTTTAGCGAAAAAAACGTGAAGGTTGCACCTCCACCGGGGTTAGGGTATGCCCAGAAAGTCGAGGGATATAGGGGTTGTTGCCACCTAAGGATATTTTATGGTACAATTTGGAAATATTCTGCGCAAATATGGCTCTAAAACTCTATATTTATGTAACATTAAACAATTAAAAGCTGAAAACTGCATGAAAAATCGATATCACTACCTTTTATCACAAAATTCGATTTCGCCTATTTCTGTTGAAAATGCCAATTCGCTGACTCGCGGACTTTATGACGTCATTGTGACGTCATACAGGTATGCTGGTACTTTTTTTAGTATAAATAGAAAATGAAAAGAGGAGGACCATAGCTACCCACTGGTATTAAAATCATAAACATCGGGTGCTTTATAACGATTTCCCGAGGGGGTAACCACTCTCCATGGTAAAAAAAAGAAAAAAGGCTTGGTTAGACGAGGGTTAAATGCTGTTTCCCGATAATGTATCAAATTTGCTCCTGATTTCCTGTGATTGAGCTAACTTAAATTCGCGCCTGCGTCAGTAAAGAGCCACCGTAAGTTTTAAACTTACCGTCAATAAACTGAAGGCTCTCAGCAAGACAGCCAATCCAACAATACTCTTGTGTAGTGTAGATAGTGGGGCATGCCTATCTTCCTTGTCATCAAAGGGGACAAAACAACCCAGTTTTAGCCGTCTCGTTCTCCTAATAAAACTTGCGCATTTCTCCTTGAGACCGAAGGAAGAATTTGTGACATTTTATAACTTTATTGACACATTTTGGAACTTTAATCCCACACACTGTGGTCTTCAACGAGGTCATCTGTCGTCTTTATGCGACGACGCATTTGACTTTTTGGCTGAAATCACTTGGTTCACTTTTGTGTTTGCTTTTAGCTGCTGGCTAAATCCAGATAATGGTCTGATATGGGCATTCGTCGGTCCGGCGGCAATAATGATTCTTGTAAGTACCCTTTACTACACTTTTGTTGTTGGAAAAATTCATTTCAAACAAAGTGTGCACGTGTCACTACTAAACAGATTCTGTGTGAGTTTTAAATGGCCACAATCCAACAAAGAAAAACATGTGAAACTAATCGAAACTATTTTATTATGTTTTTCTTTTTTCACAAGTAAAGTCCATCCTTTTCAGGGATACACTGACCACTTAAGTAGAGTATATTTTTTTTAAAAATATTTTAACTGCAGAGTTGAGTATATTATTTCATCATAGTTAGAATAAGCTTAAAGACACTATCAGTGATTTGCTAAATCAGAAAATCGAAAAAATCATCAAAAATCAGATTTTTGCATGTATGTAACAAGTACAGGTATCCTAACATACCCTGCAAATGATAAGACCGGAAGCAACCTAATAAGGACAGAATCGGGACTTTTAGTCATTACTGTCCGTTCGGACACTTACTACAACACGTAATTGAATGGGGAATCGTATCTTGGAACACTGCCGATTTCTTCCTTTTCTGTCAATTCTTCAGTTGGAAAAGGTAACTTATGAGAATTCTACAGACTTATCCTTCACTCTGAAGCGATTCCTGCAAATTTCAAATAATTTTCAAATCACTAATAGTGTCTTTAAATTATAGCGTCACATTACCCCTTACAAGGACCGAGTGACCCTTATTTTCCATCTTTAAAGGGTACATTTTCACAATTACGGAACATTTCTTTTTCTATGTCATGTATCAATCAAAATCCAAGTAAATAAATACAAATAAGAAAACAAGAATTAATTCAATGGATTGAAAATAGACTAGTGCCAACCATAATGGTTATTTTATTTACAACGTTTATTTTCTATTTCAGTGTGCTTATAGTGGATAGCTGTGCTTCGGAACTTCTGGAAAATAGGCACTTACATTTGTACTGCGCCCTACTTATCTCGAATTTAATAATTCATAAATCCTATTGCCAATTATGGTTATCAATTGTACTGTTGTTTCGTTAATTGAAAATAATCCTGTGTGTTTTTCTTAATTAAGGCCAATGTGATAATTCTCTGTGTAATCGGACGCATCCTATACAATCTGGAACGCACGTATGCTGCCAACGGACACGCTGGCATAAGTATGCAGGCGTGACAGAATGTAAAGAAATACGAAATTAAGGAGTAAAAGGAAAACTTTAAAATATTTGGTATTTCCATACCTGTATAATTACCACATTTAAAAATATACTATTATTATTAGTATTATATATTTTCGCGTTACTGCGGCTCATGTAAAGGACTGCATAGATAGGAATTTTCATGCACATTCAGTTCATCAGTTCATGGCCTCCGTCAGTCGCAAGCGACTATGGATAAAGCGCCCACATTAAGTAGGGCGCAATGCCAGGGCAATTGCTATGGAGATCCGTATGTTGCCCATGCACGTGAATCCCCCTCTCCACGCTGAAGACAAATCCAAAGGAACGTCGAGAAACGATACAGTTTGGTGCCAGCAGCGTCGCAGGAGTTGCCGAACTGGTGCTGAGTAGAGCAGTCAGTCGCCTACGGGACTCCAACTCCGGATTTATCCTCAGGGTTGTCTCCCCAAGCCTTTCCTGCAATCAGGTAAGTCTACAAGGCAGCAGATACTATAAAGTCTGGAACACACTGGCCGTTAAACCTGGTGGTTTCTTCCGCCCTTAATGCTGGTATGTTCAGCAGCATGTAGGTTATTTAATGGCCTAATCACGGGCCCAACCTATAAGGATATAAAGGAAAGTGTACAGCATTTGGTCCAGTTGCCAACCAAACCGGAGTATGGCGATACACCTGTCCACCAACCACCGACCATTTTGTGAGTATGTCCACGCAGGTCAATGTATTGTTGGTATCAGGGACTCTGATCATTCCAGGGCACAGGTGCCTTTGACCCTACCTAACTGATGTTAATCCACTAAACCTAGGCAACTGGAATGCTGAGAAGAAATAAGAACTAGAAAAGGAAGAAAAAGAGCTATGGGAGGTAGAGGTCGCTCAAATTCCTCACTCTGGAATAGACACAAATCCAGCCCACCACCACCATGCACATGCACAATCATTTATTGCATATCCGCCATTTTGGATTTTTGACCAATATTCCTATATTTTGTGGATTTCGAAACCAAAGACGAATTTCTTTCTTCATTTTCTTCTTATCCAATTATCTTTCATATAAAACATGTCAATGGCTTGTCTTCCACTCAGTTGTCTTCTGATGAATATTTGGTTAGCACCTGAAAAAATAGCTTTAGGGCTGCCATATGGATTTCATCCAACTTTACAAGTTTGCAAGTTTTGTGCAGTTGAAGCCATGGACGATTTTCTTCAAATTTTCAGCACCAAAAGTAATCTATGAAAATTATTTTCATATAATACAAGTAAACGCTTGTTTCGAGTAGTAATAATTTTTGATAAATGATCAAGCCGTTACGTACAACGAAAACCTTGGCACATGAATTTTGAAAAGCATTTGTTACCCTTGACCACAACCTTTTGTAAGATAAAATTGCTTAGTATCAAATCTGGAGGAAAACTGGATGAAAACCTATCCACAGTTTCGTTAATCTTCTTACTCTACAGTTCACCTGATACAATTCAACCGCGTCTGAAAATATATTTTCTTGCAATATAAATAAAATAAATATATTAGTACCGTTACCAGTAGGGGGCAGGTTGCCACCAATAGAGACCTTTGAAGGGAAAGAAAAAGCTGGTAAATCATTTAAATAAGCCCCTTTTTTGCCTGCTCACTTAGAAATTTTCACCTCCAACAGGAAAATTTGCCTCAAAACCACCTCAAAACCGGTGTGAAGCAATATAGTACGGCGGGAGCCACGGTACGGGTTCCATAGACGACAACGGAATAATCGTGAAACTAATGTGCGTGAGAAATCAACTGAATAGGTCCTATGAATATTTATTACATCTTCCCTGGAGATGGCCAGCGAACACAAGTGTTGGAAAATGTTAAATCTTGATTACCCAGTCTGAACGATCTGATGCTATCCGTTAGGGAAGCGATGGACACCTTCCAAACCTAACACCTATAGATGATATAAAAAACGCATTGGCGGACTTTCGTGAGAATTGGCATAAATATGAACCTTCGTTTTATATACTGTTACCAAGTATAAAACAAAATATCGATCTGCATAAATTTCCTTGATGTTGACAAGTTCTAAAAGGTCAAAAACTTATCTAAACTATACTTGAATCCTCATAAAGACAATATATCGGTATACATTCAAACGCATTTTGAATGGATTCCAAAGTTATCATTGCACTAATTTACCTCACTTTAGACAATGTTCCCTAAATTATCGAGGTAGGACCCAAAAAATCGATTCGCACCCCGATAAATTAATAGAAGAAAACATATTCGAATTTTCTTCCCCAACTCGAGAAGTGGATCCTCTTAAGGTTCACGTTGGTTACATAAGCAGTCATGTCTGGATGGCCTAATATATTTGATGCTAAGTCCGCTAATCTTAAAAAACAAGGTCAGGCCAATGTTCAGTACAGCCTGTATAAGTTTTAAAAGGACATGATGATATCTATAGAGGGACGTTAAAAAGTAGCGCTTCATGCGACACAGTTTATAGTTATGTAGAGAAAGGGAGGCCATATACTTTTAGAACCTGCAGCGATTTTATCAATAAATCGTCAGCACAAATGTCTTAGTTCTTCTTGACAACCATAATAATAAATATATTAAATAAAGGTATTATTTGTTATCATGATTATAATAGGACATCCATCAAGGGGACGTTAGTTTTGACGCCCCTTCTTGGCAGTACTTGGGTCTTTGGAAATCTGGCAATCGGGAACGTGCTTTAGTGTTCAATACTTATTGTGACTTTGCAACACACTCTTCAAGGAATTTTTCATATCTAATGTACTGCTTGTTAAATAAAAAGGTAGGATTGTAATATTTTTTCATAATGACATGTTTAGTTTTGTGATTTTGTAGTTTACTTTTGTAATTCTGAAGAAGTTACTTTCGAAATAAAATGACCAACACTTCTGATTAATAAGGTTTCCGGACCATTTCGCAATTACGTGTTCCGTTTATAAAAGGGACATTCGTTTCGTGCGAAATTGAACGATGATGTAGTGTTATTTCAATTAAGCAAACCGTCAGTCGATTTAGTTAAAGGAGCATTCGACCGCATAGAATGGTCGGCCAATTGCCTAACTAGCTCAATCGATTCAATGGATTAGATTGCGATTCAATTCAGGGTTCTATTTCGCCATTGCGATCACAAAAATGAAAAATGTTCTTTTAGACAATTAGCATATTTTTTGCGTTAATCATATAGTAACGGGAACATCATTCCTTCCTCAGCATTTCGGCATTGAACAATATAGAGATGATAAATAGATGTAATGGAATTAAATGACCTGATGGTAGCCTTATTTAAAAAAACAAAAAACAAAATGTAGACCTTTCTGAAAGGAATGGCTCATGATTAAAGATCGAAGGTATTCATTGAAAGTTTTACATAAAATATCCTAATGAGTGTAGCACAAAGATTCTCATAATTAAAACACGGTGGCTTTAAAAGACATGATCAGTACATGCTGAGCATGATAATAATTATAAAAGGAAACTTAAGAAGTGCAGTGCTATATATATAATGAAAAATGAGATAACTACGGGATAGCTGAGTAAAGCAGAAAATGATAATGTGAATGAAATAGCGCATCACAGGACATGTTTAGTGTGTTCGAAAGTTGAAAACACGTTTTAAAATTGGCCACGCTTTGGAATAGTGGACTAAACAATGTGCACTAAATGGGCCCATTAAAATTAATTAATGTGGTCACTCGACCATATTTGGCAAACATTTTGCTCAAAAACATCAAAAGAACACATTCAGGGCAAAAGAAACCAATGTAATTCATCGGATACGAAAATTCAAAGTTTGATGGAGGAAGTGGGTGCCGAGGTCCATATATCGGATCCCCACCTTTAACTATTTCTTTCAGTTGACATGATGTACAGACGAATAAATTTGCCGGAAAAAAATATTCGCGCATATAATTATTATGTGTGTCCTGAAGATATGAAATTTCTAAAATTGTTTTGACATGTTTTACCCAAAATATATATTTTACTGATTTTGCTCATTGTAGGTCTATTAAATGTAAACGTATATTGTAGGTCTATAACGAACGTAGTGAATGCATAATCCGCCAATAGAATAGCAAATCGCGAAATTGAAAATTCAAACCGTAAATGGTTCGCACCGTTCTTGTTTACGGTATAGCGGAAAAAAGTGATGATTTCGAAATAAATGCGAAATGGCGAAATTGAAAAGCATAAAGATGAAATTGCATTACCATACGCTACACGGTTATTGATGTCAACGAAATGATTGAAGAAAAAATGTAATCGAGTGCTCATAGTACGAAATTGTAATTAGGATTTAGACCGATACGCCCAAAACGTGCGAAATTGATCGCCAAAAATGTTTTGTGTTGATTAAAAGTGCGAAAATTGGCCGGGGAAAAACCTATAGAGGTTCGATATGAAATTTAAGTGGCTATGTCGATTGTCATGATGTTTCGTTGCTTTCAGGCTCTGGAGTTGCACAAAATAAAATCTTGCAACTTCCATCAGGTCTTGGGTGTTATACCACTGCATTTTTAGCAATATAATATAATGCTCACAAAACTTCACTGAAGTTAGATGGGACAAAAGGGCAGGAGAAAATATTCAGACATAATGAACTGGACCCTAGGAATAACTTCCACAAATTTGAAAAAACAAATTTGGAGTTTACATTTTGTAAAAAAAGGATGAGTAACTATTTATTTCTTGTATCTTTACTTCCTGCTGACAGAAGCCAAGGATGCTGACATTACTGCCGCATTTTATAAACTTGAAAAGCATGCAGTCACTCATGTCCCCACCCCCCCGCCCCATTGTATATGTGATACTCCCGGCTACAATGTCAGAATACCGGCCTAAGCCTTTGGATGTGTCAATACACATGCTAGGTAAACTGTTAATTCTGGCAGGGATGTCAAACACCTGATTTTCCGTGGCAGGAAGCCTGTCACTCTTGTCGTTTTAATGCTTTTAAAGAATGTAAACAGCCAGATTGTTTTCAATTTGTGGAAGTGATTTCAGTAAGGGTCCATTTCATTATGTCTGAGTATTTTTTTTCATGCAACTGTGTCCCTTTAAACTTTGAAGAGTGTTGACTGCTATAGAGTAATAAAATTTTAAATTCTCGTATAGCTATTTTGACCGAAACTTGCGAAAACGTTTAATTGGATAGATACACCACAATATACAACATCTCGACCGGTGTGAAAGCAGATATAGTCCCCGGGAGCCACAGTCCGGCCTCCATATACGATAACGCAATAAAGCGTGGAGCTAATGCTGCGTGAAGAGTAAGCTGAATTGAGTGCCTTATTCTTTACCGTTATAGCCGGACTATGAGTACGGCGGACTATAATTGTCCGTTCATGGTGACATAGTTCCGAACTCATGAAAATGACCTCTACTTGACTTCGTTTCCGAACCATAAAACAACAATGGATGAGCGTAGACACGTAACATGGCGCTATTTCCCGGCTATTCAAGAAAGCCTTTTCCTCCACTGCAAGCTGAATTATTTTGGAGACTCGCCGATATTAATTTTCTAACTACAAAATCCTCGTTGCGACACATAGACATGTTCGCGCTTAACCATTTACACAGGTATAGCTTACTACCAGTTACCAATGCAAACCGTGTAAAAATCCCTCAATTTTTGAAAAATTGGGGGCGCTATTTTCAAAATGTGCGTTATTGCTTTAACACTGGTTCAAGGACTTTTGATATAGTGCAAAGAAATCTTGAATCATACCACATTTTGGCCATACAATGAACAAAGGTATAGTTTTTGCCCTCTCTGTGGGTTATAGCTTAATAGTTAAGGGCAATAAAGGTTGGGTCTAGGTCATCCTGGGGTAACATTTTCATAATGCTCCGATTTTTCAAAATGGTCCCAAACTCTTTATAGAAAAATAATAGCACTCATTTCATCATTTGGTCACGTAATTAGAGGTCAAAATGTAACAATGGTCTACATATCCTATGGAGTCATTAATACCTACCATCTAATTTACATTATAAAATGTCAAATGCAGCACAAATATGCATTTTCTGTTATAGGATATGACAAACAATTTGAGATTAGTTTCGTAAAAATCGGAGCACTCTGAAATAATTACCCTAGGATGAGCTTGAACCGTTATGAGCATATAATCCTGAAACTAATGACCATAGATTTGGCAAACTGTACTTTTTTAATCCTCGTGACCAAATGAATATGTTAGTTCGGCTTCAAAACAATTAGACCTGTTTTACTTTTGACCCCTGTAAAAAGGTAAAGGTAAAGGGGACGGACCTGTATACAAGAACGGAGTGCCCATCTCTCTTTCGAAGCGATAGGGCCAGACTCCACCATATAATGTTGCTGTAGGGGGCTCGCTACACCTCCTCTACAGCGAGTCTGTTACCTTCCCGACATTGAATAATGCCGGTACCCATTTATACACCTGGGTGGAGACGAGTAATTAAGGTAAAGTGCCTTACTCAAGAGCACAACACGTTGGCCGCAGTGGGACCTTTGGATTGCGGGACGAGCGCTCAATCCACTGGACCACACGTGCCCTCATTTACCCCTGTACACCCCCAATATTTTTTACATGTTCCCCATTCTTTTATTTTCTAGAGTTGTGTGAGATCAGTGATGCTGTATGGGAGTGAGACATGGTGCCTGAGTGAAAATGAGATGGGGATTTTGAGAAGGACAGAGAGAGCAATGGTGAGAGCAATGTGTGGTGTGAAATTGATGGACAGGAAGAAGACTGAGGATTTGATGCAGATGTTGGGTTTGGAAGAGGCGGCTGACCGACTGGTGAAGGCGAATGGTGTAAGATTGTATGGGCATGTGCTGAGGAAGGATAAGGAGCATATTTTAAAAAGGGCCTTTGAGTTCGAGGTGGGTGGTTTGAGGAAGAGGGGCCGACCAAAGAGGACATGGAGGAAGCAAGTGGAGGAGGAGAGTAGGAAGGTTGGGTTGAGGATGGGGGATGCATTGAATCGGGTGAAGTGGAAGGAGTGAGTAAGGGCGATTGCTACGAATGTGAGGTGAATCCGGTTGCGGGGACAAAACCGGATTTAAAACTTTGGTTTTTACTACTACTACTATTTTTGACACATTATTCTGTGACAATTTTTAGAAGCATGATAACATAAAAATTGTTTTGTTGCATTTTCAAGGTAAAAACACAACTTTATTGCACAAATAGCTATACCGCGCAGGTCACGTTTCTAATCAAGATACGGAAATGAACATTACAGAACAGAGCACAAAACCGATTGATCATATGACGATCCTGGGCGCCTTATATCGGATATTATATTAATAAAAATAATTAAAAAAACAACGTTGTATGAATTATCCCTGTTTTACCAACAAGTGCGAAATTGTTGCAGAGAAGTCAGAATATCTATTGAGAACAGCTTCATTTTTGGGAGTGTGCGTATTTTTTTTTTAATTTACGATGTACAAAAGCATGCAAAGGGAGGTTATATAGAGCATTAAAGTACATGTTTGTATAGAATACGAATATAGAAGGATCAGTTTGTAAAGGTTGTACTTTGAAGTATTTTAAATGAAACATTGCAATTTGATTTTGATATATCCAGGTTCGTAGCGTTATTAAGAGGGCTTGGGAAAGAAGTGAACTGAAAAGAAGAACTGAAACACGGGTCACCGAACTTAAACCTACGGTATGATAAAATGATAACATGTGTGTATGTTTTAAATTTATATTTTTTATGTGTTTGGGTATAGCGTCGAGTTTACAAATGATTTATACCTGGACGATCTACTTCCTGGACGATCTACGCTATTGTTCCTATTGTTCCATTAATGGGCAATTATCTTTAATCCGTGTCCTTAACACACAATGGGTGATTGAGATCAGCTTCGTCCCCTACCCGGATCTTTGTTTTCCTATGTTTTTTTTTTATTTCACAAGGAACATTATTAAACCAAAAGGAGTGGATTTCCACTCGTTTCGTGTTGTCCTTCGTTTCACTCCCCAAAAGTGTTGTACTTCGTTTAACTCCTCAAACGAGTGGAACTCCACTCTTTTTGGAGTGATTTTTACTCTTTTTGAGTGGAAATTCACACTGTTAAGTACCAACCACTCATTTTGGAGTGGTTAACAAGAGTTTCACTCTTTTGGGGAGTGAAATTTGGGACTTTGGGATGGGTTGGGATACCTTTCTTTGTTTCTTTCTTTGTTCCTTTCTTTATTCCTTTCTTTATTTCTTTCTTTATTTCTGTAACACTTATGTGAGGATGTGTCCTGGCAAAAATGAGAGTAGCAAATCTTATGTTGACAGCCGCGAAAAACAGTACAAACTTACAGTTGGAACTTAATGAAGTAATTTAGTTTTATACTGTGAGCGATTCCTGTGGTGAGCACGGTCAAGTAGACGGTTCCCCCAGTCTCTTCTTGCTCTGTTCTCTTCTGGGTTTTTTTAGTGGCCTTGGTTAACAAGATAAGGCCTAAATAAAAAATTTGAAGACTTTTCAGCTTGCTCACCCAGTGGACATGCCAGTCCCTAATACCGGCGCCTCTATTAGACCAGCCAACCTATAGTAGTTCCCACAGAAAGCGAATTACCCAGGGCTCCTGAATAACCAAATATATATTGAGTAGCTCGCAGAACTTTTCCGAATCTGTAGGAAAAACGTCTCCATCAGTATCGATTCACAAGTAACTTGACCGCATTACCTTGCGTACATCTCGTTAATTTTGCTAATCCGGGGACCAAAGCTACGAACTCAACAGGTGGTGTCACTTGTCACTGCTACTATGGTCTCGTCTATCGCTTACGCGAACCGCCGCTAATTGAATAGGTCCTTTAATAAGTTTTGGACAGTGAATAATTATGCAGAATACAGTTTTCACTTTCGTGCTTTGGGATATCAGTTATGTTATATATTGGTTTCAGAGTACCTAACATAGTGCCCAGGATTGGAATCTAAACATACAATAAAAAGAGACGGGGAAGAAGCTTGAGAAATCAGAATTGACTTGTGATTTCTTCCTCGTTTCATGTTGTTGTTTGTTGGTTGGTTGGTTGTCGTAGTATTTCCCTATTGAGGATGGGCTGAGCAGTCTGAAAATAAATAGGTAACCTCACGCCCGCTGCGCCCGGTAATTCTCCCCCTCCCAGGTGTCAGACCACCCTGGAGCTGAAAACCGTACCCTTTCTAGGGTACTTTTTGCCAAAAAAAGTACCAACTAGTGCATCTCCACCATGTGTTACCTTGCGACCTATGTGTGTGACCTGTGACCACCGACTTGTTCTGTGCCCATGTCAGTAATTCCATGCAAGAATTGCCCTCTAGATGATATTTGACCTTTGGGTCCTCTAAAACCCTGATAACAAACGGCAGACTGTGTCCTGCTCTCCCCTACCTTCATGCTAAATATTAGACCCATTAGCCCCCCCCCCCCCCCCAACACTCCCACCTTGGAAGCGAAGCGTGTGTAAAGCTGGCTGTTTAGACCCTTTAGAACCCCCTTATCCTTGTCACACAAACACCAATCCACCCCAAACAACCCCATCTTTTGTTTTAAAATTTCACCCAATGACCCCATATTTGTGAACTTTTAACCACTTTCACCCACGACCCTATTTTGGAGAAAAATTTTTTTTTAATTTCGCCCAAAGACCCCATTTCGGAAAATTTTGCATATGGTCTCGGAAAACCCATTTTTTGGGGTATTTGGCTATCCCTCTTATCTCTTCACACCAAAGGCCCCCTATTTTGTATTCATTCCTCTGTCCCGATGCCCTGGGTTTTGGAACACGACTACACCCATATCCAATTCATATGTGAGTGCCCCCCCCCCACCATTAGCCCTAGGTGCTCTGGCTATTTCCGCTCGATAGCCCCCATTATCTCCTCTTCCAT
The DNA here is from genome assembly GCA_023653785.1 of Ophioderma brevispina. Taxonomy (NCBI): domain Eukaryota; kingdom Metazoa; phylum Echinodermata; class Ophiuroidea; order Amphilepidida; family Ophiodermatidae; genus Ophioderma; species Ophioderma brevispina. The sequence goes on from JAMKCH010003926.1 coordinate 16,396, forward strand.
AGATGTAGGTACGGACGACTGCAACGCTACGGAACGAGCTGAACCCCCCCCAAAACAACCCCCCCCCCCCCTCCCCCCTCCACCCCACCCGTGCAGCCCACATGCCAAAGTATAAACGAATTGCAATAGCCGACATACAGCGATCTGTTTTTGTAATCTAGGATGTCTGAAGGATTTTGATAGATGAATGTAAATTTTCTTCATCAAGCTTCATTTAGAGCATGCGGCGCAGGTTATGAAATGCAATAAATTAGAATGGTGTCTTTATTCAATTAGGAACAACTCACTCACAAACTCAAATGATTTTATAACCGTATGTAATATGGAGCAATAAATTGTACACGACAAGGGTTTTCCGGATATTTGATTCAGTGATACTAATCAGGCGGATCCAGGATTTGAAAAACGGTCAAATTACCGGGGGGCTGAAGGCTTGAAACTTGGTCCAAAATGGCTGATTTTACAAGATTTTGCAGAATTACCGGTTGGCGCGCGCGCGCCCCCGGCCGCCCGCCCTCCCTAGCGCCGCGCCTATAATCAGACATACACTTACTAGTACTTCTCTATATGATTCAGAGTTTCAATAAAAAGCATCAGTCATAAAGTCAAATAAACATTAAACCGAGAATCGGGACTTTGCGAGGCCAAACACCTGCCTAAGCCAACTAGCAATGGGCGCGTGCGACAACTCCCTGGCCAAAGGTGGCTGTCAAGAGCCGCTCAGTCAGTTCCCAGGGCCCCGTTTAAATCCTTGCGCAAAAATAAGGCCGTCACAACTGATTGGTCCTGGCTAAGTGTCCTTACGACTACGGCACGTCTATGCAAGCCATAAGGCATACGTATTGCCGCAAACGCGTTTGCGAGAAAGTAGCAACGCGTTTCGACCTTTCGGCACCGTTGCTACATTTCACAACGCGTTTGCGTTCGCCAATCAAAATCATGAATTTCTGTGACGTATTTCAAAAATAGACCACAAGCTTTGCAGCAAATTATCTTAGCAACGCGTTGTGGAAACTCACACCTCGGCAAGCCTTCACAACGCTTTGCGAGATTCACAACGCGTGTGATCTTTACAACCGTTGCGAAGGTCACACAAGCCATAAGGGCCTAACGTATTGTTGCCGCAACGCGTTGTGAGAAGCTAGGCAACGGCGTTGCGACATTTCGGCAACGCGTTTCGGCGTCGGACAATCAAAATCCATGATTCTGTGACGTATTTCAAAATATAGATCACGCTGGCTGTTGCGGCAGTACGTTATGACCTTATGGCTTTCACACGCGTTGCAAGCCATCACAAACGCGTTGCGAGCTCACAACGCGTTGCAAACTTCACACTACGCGTTGTGAGGCAATAAGGGTCATAACTTATTGCCGCAACGCGTTCTTGAAGTTTTGCAACTGCGTTGTGAAGGTCGCACGCGTTGTGAGTTATATTTTTGAAATACGTCACAGAAATAATTCGTGATTTTGATTGGCCCTACCAGACTCCGCAACGTTTTGCTGAAATGTCGCCAACCGCGTTGCTGAAATGTCGCAACGTTTTGCCGAAATATCGCAACGCTTGTGACTTTCTCACAACGTGGTTGCGGCAATACTATGGCCCTTATTCTTGTAACCGTAGCACGCGTTGCGAAGCTTGCAACGCGTTGTGAAGCTCGCAACGCGTTGTGAGGTTTGCAACCCGTTGCAAAGCATCTAGCAACGCGTTTTGTGGGTCCTATTTTTGAAATACGTCACAGAAATTCATGATTTTGATTCCGACCAAACCGCAACGCTTTGCTGAAATGTCGCAACGTTTTGCCGAAATGTCGCAAGCGTTGCTACTTTCTCGCAACGCGTGCAGCATACGTTTATGGCCTTTATGGCTTGCATACACGTCGATAGACAATGCGAATATACCAGAACCATGTTTGACTAATATTGGGGCGGAGTACTTCCCCCCCCCGACCTCGGGGGAGGTTTGAGACGTTTTCCCTACAAGTACGGAGGGTCCACGTATGGGTTTTTTGAAGGTCTAGTGTAATTTCAGTCGCTTTAGCGTTTTCATCACCGTGACCCGGGGGAAGTCTAAGGGTCCAAAAAGGTTAACTAGTTATCCGCTCAGAGTACACTGAGTGACGGGTGATTGATTATTGAATCAAGCTCGCCGACATGATCGGGCTTAATCGTAGATCGTCCAGTAAATAGATCGTCCAGGATTTCCTTACAAATAACTCGGCGGGCTTATTATGGCGTTTGCACAATTCAGGGTCTTACCTTGGGGTAGATATTCCATAGTTAGACTAAAGTACAGACTCTTTCTTTTACGGAATAAAGCTGTACAATCCTTGTAATCCTTTGATCCCGCTTATAGAAGAATTAGGCCTAATTTCATGAGGTCTTAACATAGAGGATAACCCAAATTGAGGTGACCGCATAGTGTAATTATAATCCTCCGCACGCTTGCATGATCTAGATGACGCAAAAAGTCCACTCAAGATAGACAATTGACCTCCCTTGAACGGACTCTATAGTTTGCCAGGTTTTTGAAAAGAGTTGTTCTTATTTTTTAGGTTTAGCACTTGAAGTATGCGATTTTTTAAAGAGGCTTTTATTTAATGTTATAACAGAAAATCGTATTTTGTTGCTCCTTTTCGGTAGGTTTTCTTTGTTACCTACCCGTTTCAACGGCTTCAGCAGGTTCTTTCTACTGTTCTTTATTACCTCATAAATACAACACTTAGCCCTTGAGCGGCTAAATTTTGTATTTGTACACGTCTTCTCTTCTTCTTACAACTCGGGTATTGTGTTCCTACAAGCTCTTCCTTTGCAACTGGCTTCAAAATCCTACAAGTACCAAACGCATGGGCCGATTGTAATCAAATTTTGGTCAGCAGTAGGACTGATCTAAAAATTATATAAGTTGTATATCATGCGACCTACGGCTAGGGGTTAAAAATAAAAAGGTAAAACTTAAACATGGTTAAATTGTACAATCATTATTGCTCTCATGCATGTTGAACTCTATCAAAAAGGTCAGCGATAATCTGATCGTACAACAAACACCTGAGTCAAAAGGTCAAACTTATAGTCAGGAGGATTTGTGGGCACAGGGTGGAAATGGAGTACAGACTTTTTCTATTGATCGATTTTTGTCAATGGTGACCTAAGCTAATAATTTCTGGAGGGTGTGCAAAATTTCGTGCAGTGCCATTTTCTAGAAATCCAATATGGCCGCTATCACTCTCAAAATCATTCAAATGGCCATAATTTTATGCACTAGATCCAGGTTTTAAAAGCACGAGGAATCTATTGGACCGGTTATTGGCGTGATTTGATCACAACATTACCATCAAATCCAATATGGCCACCCTAAAACCCAATATGCCCTGAAATCATTAAAGTTTCAGTTTCAGTTTCAATATAATGTCATTCTGGTAAATAAACTGAAACTGAATCATTAAAGTGACCATAACTCATCAAGTATTTGTGATAGAGGCATAATTCTGCGCTCTATACCCAGTAGAAACTCATATCTGACATTTCAAGTGTGTTAGCAAGCTTACCAATCAAGATGGAAGCCAATATGGCTGCCTTTTAAGATATTTAAACCTACGAATTGTCATGTAGTTATAATATACTGGCCGTCATTTTGAATTTTAAGTATGTTGTCAAAACAAATATACCAGATACGAGTTATTAATGCTCAAAGACATGCATCTCATACTTTAATTTAAACTTTAATAATCATTTTGGATGTTTTAACTAAATACAACACAGATCTATAAAAAAAAAAAAAAAAAAAAATCACAACATTACCATCAAATCCAATATGGCCACCCTAAAACCCAATATGCCCTGAAATCATTAAAGTGACCATAACTCATCAAGTATTTGTGATAGAGGCATAATTCTGCGCTCTATACCCAGTAGAAACTCATATCTGACATTTCAAGTGTGTTAGCAAGCTTACCAATCAAGATGGAAGCCAATATGGCTGCCTTTTTAAGATATTTAAACCTACGAATTGTCATGTAGTTATAATATACTGGCCGTCATTTTGAATTTAAAGTATGTTGTCAAAACAAATATACCAGATACGAGTTATTAATGCTCAAAGACATGCATCTCATACTTTAATTTAAACTTTAATAATCATTTTGGATGTTTTAACTAAATACAACACAGATCTATAGTAATTTATTAGTTTTAAAGGTAAAAAGGCAGCCACATTAGCCCCCATCTTATCATTTGTGCATGTTAAAGAAACAGAAATTCCAGATAAGAATGTCAAATGGTCAAATACTTATCCCATACCTTAATTTATACATTTATAATAATAATTAGTTGATGTAACTACAAATAATACACATATAATGTAGGTTTTACTATTTTTAAAGGCGACTGTATTGGCATCTTGAATTTTGAAAATGTCCATTATAGAGAAATGCCAATAAGGGTTTCTAGTGATCAAATACATGTATCTCATAAGTGTAAAGCATAAAGCATGCATATAGACACTGGAATTAAGCCTCTAAACTGCAAAATGTGCAGAACATATGACGTGTCCGGATGCGTTGGAAATGCATTCTAGAGGTGTTAAAGTAACACTTGCAGAGTGTGATCAATTGTAACAGATTTTGAACACATGCAGAACATATTTGAGGTGTTCAGCATGTATTCAAGTAGCGTAAATAGGTATAATGGAGGTGTCAAGATCATTTTAATGATTCCGAGAGCATATTTGACTTTTGAGCAGCCATATTGGATTTTGTGGTAATGTAATGATACAATTACTTTACCAACACTTTCTCGTGCTTAAAACACCGGAGTACCGAGAAATATTTGCCTCGATCGGAAATACTTAAGGGATTATTAGTGATTTTGGACATGGTAGCAGCCATATTGGATTTTAAAAAATGGCACTGTAACAAATTTTGCACACCCTCCAAAAATTATTGGCTTAGGTCCTAATGAACTAACATCTATCAATAGAAAAAGTCTGTACTCCATTTCCATCCTTCAGGATGTGTGCCTAAACTTCTACCTGACTATTAAACATGTACGATTAATGCTCCCATCATTTCAACTGTGTAGATGAGAAATCTGGTAAGTAAAGCAGACAAACATTAACATTCACGAGTTCTTTAATGGGTCATGTGGGTTCAATGGTTGAACTCTTAAGTGCAAACCAGTCACTTGTAAATTAAGGGTTCGCACTTAATTGCTCCTTGGATTGCACACTAAATGTTTGGTTTCTAGGAACACTAAATCAGCTGGATATTTAGGGATGTTGGATGTAAAGATCATATTTTGACCAATTCCAGATTGCGCTGAAGTAGTTTCTAAACGATTTTGATAGGTACAATGAACTTGCGAGATTTTGTCAAACCATTTAAACACTAGCCTAAGCATCATGTTTCGATGCAAATAAGTCGAAACCAGTAACACGTTTCTCGAAAGAAGGGCGAGAGTTAGTAATGAATTGCGCCCATCCAGTCTGAATATCATTTAATAAAATGAATGAAGTTGCTCAGACTTTAGGTGTGTATACGGCTTTGTTGTACTTAAAATTGAATTATCTTTGAGTGCAACAAAGTTAAAGGTGCAACGAGAGATTTCGCATAAAAAAATCGAAAGTACTGATTTTTGCCCTGATGTAAAGCTGTCTATCAAAAACATCCCAATCTGAAAGGATTAATTTAATTTAATAATCGTATAGGAGCAAATACGAAATTCAGCCTTTGTTTTACATTGAAATATAAGCAAATCAAAATCACCTTTTTCTCTCATTTAAGACATTTCTGTATCCAAATACCAGGTAAGAAGTCTATTGAGGGGCTAATCTCTATGAAATCACTATAATGACACAATATTTGGGTGCCTCAAAATCTCTCGTTGCACCTTTAAGTCGTTACTGGTAGATACGACTTTGTTGCAGTCAACGGAAAACTAGTTATGTAGGTCCGCCTTTTTTGTAAAGCGATGTTTTTTAAAAAGGTATGAAAATAAATAAAATCCAATTATTTTGTTCAAATTTGCATTTTTTTACTAAAGTTATGCTAATTGTGGCACAAAAACCTTAATAACATATCAAAATATGTACTTTCGATCTTCTTCCATCAATATTACGCTTAGTACTCAATTATCTTTCAAAAGTAACAATGAGTACACATATTTTAACATATACTTCAAGTATAAGGTTCAATTTATTGCACAGTTATTAGGCTAATGAGGCCTAAATGGGTGTAGATACGACTTTGTTGCATTCAAAATTGAACTTATGTTGAGTGCAACAAAGTCGTAACTGGTAGATACGACTTTGTTGCACTCCACGGGGAAATCCCGTGTGCAGTTACGCCACTTTAATTACCGAATGACATCTTAATTAGTTGACTTAAGTGAAAAAATAAAAATATTTATAAGATATTTAAATATTTATAATATATTTAAATATATATATATATATATATATATTATATATATATATATATATATATATATATATATATATATATATATATATATAAATATATATATATATATATATATAATTATATATATCAATAGAAAACTCACGACTGAATGAAACACCAAAATGTTTCTCCTGTAAAATCATGAAAATGTAGATACGACTTTGTTGCACTCACATGACGATATATCGTGTTACTTTTTTTTCAGAACATAGACAAGACCAAATCAATAGCAGGCACAGGAAGAAATGGTGAGATAATAATGTACTATACAACTTCTTCTCAAACAAATAAATAAACGATTTTACTATTTCAAACAATACATCTAACACAATTACAACAATAGTAGAACAACGCTTATTAACACGCTCTGCGCTAATTCGGTATTCTGAATTGTAAATGTGCAATTTACTCTCAGTTAAAGTGTATTTAGCAGGAATGTGTTGAATAAGTGGGACCCCTAAGCTTATTGACCACCTTATGGAGGAGAAAGTAAACGTTTAATAGCAAAGTAGCGGAAAGATTAAAGAAAAACACATGATCTAGATTTTGCTAACCAAAAATAATCAGAAATAATCAGTTAAGCACATTCTTTATATCTTTAATGGCTGCTAACCCTCGTCTACTTGAGCCATTTTTGTAACAAAAGTCCCGAAGGGGGGGGGGGGGTGGTTAACACCCCGCCTGTGATGTTCGTTACTGAACATCGAATTCCTGTAAATATGGTACCAAATGATAGCTTAGAGTTTCTTCTTTCCATTGGTACCAAAATAAGTACCAACATCCCATTATGACGTCACTCCGACGTCATATGTTGAGGAAAGTCCGAAAATACTGAGTATAAGGTGGAAAATGTATATTTCGCAATTTTAGCGACTCTAACACCTTATTATAGCACTAAAATGCTCTCATTATATAAAACTAATCATTTCCCATCAATTAGAGTCAAAAACCGCATGAACATATGGTATTTCTTACCTTTATGGCGAAAAATTGAATTTTCCCTTATGTATGTCTATTGAAATTGACAGTTTTGCTGACATGCGAACTGTGATATTCCTGTGTTGTGCTAGGCATGTTTGTACTTCTCTCTCGAAAAGGGGGGGGGGGGTGGGGGTTGGTTGCCACCCCCTATCCATCACTTGGGATCACACTTACCTATACCCCGGTGGATGTTTATTTTATGATGAAAAGGAGCGCAACATGTCAATTGACAATTACATTAAATAATATAGGAAAAGTATAGGAAATCACACATTTTTAGCAACTTTTGCATACACTGTTTCACTTTGATCGACCATATCTCGGGAACCGTATGCCCAGATTTGATCAAATAAAAAACATTTGATATATTTACATTAATCAGAGTTTAATAATATCATTATCTCATTTTATTCTGATGCCTTCTGTTAGGAAAGCGACGGACACCTTTCGGACAATACTTATAGATTTACTCTATCGCTTTTCTGCCAATCCTAGCTTGTTAGCCCATTTGTTTAGAGTGACCTGTTATAATAGGATTTGTTATTCCTGTCAGTTCATTAAAAGTTTTCGGGGCGTGTCGACGATTCCATTCGTTCTGAGAGGTTGCCTACTTCACCCAATCAATACAATAGAAATTCATGTAAAATGTTCATGTAAAATGGGTTACAGCATCAATTCAGTTGAACAAAGTTGAGCATTTACGGCTTTTTAGTTTTAATCTCTACACATCCTCTCCAAATGATTTCTTACCATCGACAATATGCGTTTACTGACAGGAATAAAAAATCAGACTATATTAATAAGGAGGTTGTCGGTTACAATTCGGCCAGGTGCATATTGAATTTTGTTTTCAACACTTCCATATGCTTGTCTGTTCCAGGGAAAGTTTGATATAAATTTAAAAAAAAAAATAATAAATTGGATCTACGTGTAATTTTCGAATGGCATGATAATTTGTGCAAGGTAGACAATAGCACAAATGTTGTCTTTGTCATTTTTAGTGAAAACGTGTGTATTGTGTGTATTATACTTCTTTTCTTCATTCTTAGTACTTTTATTGGAAACCATATTACCCCCTTTTTCTTTGACCAAGACCACGTGGCCCACCCACATTTTCTCCTTGCCCCCTCATGTGGAAATGATAAACGGTCCCTTACTGGATAGTATTGTGGTATCGCAGCGAAATCTACATGCCAAAGGTTCCAAATTACATCGCTTCCATTTTTCTAGCAATTCAAAGTATAGAAGAGAAATAGTTTTAATTCTTGCAAATTCATTACACAAATGAACATCAATCAATCAATCAATCAATCAAATTTTTATTCATCACAGAAGCAATATACAATAACTAGCATTACAAAAGTTAAATAGTCAATAAAAGATATAAATAAGTAAAGTAATAAAGTTATATTACCATTATAAGTGAAAAATGTAGTATATACACTACGTTATATAAATGCATGAGTGATGAATGAGGACATTGCTAAACGCAGAGCATGAGGGTGCAATGACCTCTTCAAGTAAAGTTATATATTAATAATATTGCTAATATAGGTAGCAATCTTGCAGATAAGATTCTGAATGTGAATGATTTACTATGAAAAAAATGACCTTGCATTGCACCCCGGATCTTCCGATTAGGAGCTGCCTCCCTACAAAAAGAGCTAGCGAGGAAGTCAGTATTGCGATAACCATTAGGTTCCAAATTCATTGCTTCAATTCTCTATCGACACCATAGTAGAGAAATAATTTTGTTAATTCTATTAAAAATACAGCCGACACTCTCAACGAAGATGGAACGGCTCCTGGTACAAGTGGCACGAGTGGGACGAGGAAAAAGGCGTTTGACAGATTGACGGAATCCATGGCAACTGCGGTAAGGAAAACCTATTCCAAATAGTTACAAGGACACAATGGCGTGGAAAAAAACATTTAGGCAAAATGAATGGTCCCTTACTACAACCACTTTGAAAACAATTTGGGTGTTTACATTTTTGTAAAGAAGGGAAAGTAACTATGGTAGATTTCAAAATAAGTAAGACCGAATTAAAAGTTTTAGGTCTGTCCATTCTCCGTGAGAGGTACGAGGAAGTATTTTAATGGCCAGTAGCTAGTAAATAAATGTTGACCTAAAATACATTATTTCACATCTAAGATAGATGGATGTTTCAATTGAAGTATCATAATGAAAACACCAGCATTTATATATTTCATTAAACGTTGTTATTTGAACATATTATTACTTTTGACACTACAAAATATCATCCCTTATCACAGCATTGGAGAAATAATGCATTCTTATATAGATGCACACACAACACAATTAAGTTTTTATTTGGTCATCAAAAATGGGCCAACCTTGTATTAAGATATAAGCGCAAAACGGATTTGACATCCTAACCATCTATGGCATAACTCCTTCAATTATTAACAGACCACTGTATAACTGAATGCATTAGTTTCCAATAAGCCGATTCTGTACAGGAACTTTGTACCATGGTCACAATATGGCCAAGTCTCTGCATGGCCGAGGATTGAACCTCATATCAATGTCACACCCGTCCGAATATGCAAGGAGTCTCACGTATATAATAGAATTTCTTGTAAGCTTCACCGTCTTAGACAGGATTACATTATGCCAGCATTTTATCAAATTTGAAGAGCATGCGTCAGCATCTCACATACCATTGCTATCGTATAATGTGCTTCCCAGCTAATCCAAATCCATCTTTTCACTTGCCATATCATATCTTCTCTAAGCCTGAAGTACAATGTCTGAAAATGCAGTCTGAATGCTTTTTGGAATTGTGTCAGAAACATGCTAGATACACTTTGGATTTCCTGTGGCAGAAAGTGCCACGAACTGCCACGAGCTCTTGCTGTTTTTTACAGAATGTAACATCCAAATTTTTTTCAAATTTGGGGAAGTTTTCATTATAAGGGTGCTTGTTCCGATCGTAAATTTTGCACCCACCCCCTGATTTGCTGGAAAGTAGTATCCGTTCGCCACAAATTAACAGCAACCATTGTTCTATGGTTGGCTGGCGATTTTAGCTTAAGAGATTTAGATTGGGATAAACAGACTATCAAACCAAATAGCAAATTTTCATCCCAGTGTCAGTATTTTTTGATACCTGTACAAAATACCACCTTTGCAAAGTGGTCAAATACCCACTCGTGCCCTCATACCTTTGATTTAATTTCTACCCACAAATCCACCTTGATTGTATAATATTATAACCTTACCTGGGATTGGCGATAGTGACCACGATATTGTGTTTGTGACTAGCCCATCCAAACCTAAGAGGAAGGTATTACCTAGAAGGAAGATTTATCAATACGACCAAGGGTGATATCATAGGTCTCCGTGAAAACCTTTCAGTTGTGGTAAAATCATTTTTGTTCACGACCTCTAAAACATTCATGCAAACAAACTGGGATTTTGAAAAATAAAATTTCTGAACTTATGGACTTCCATATCCTACCAATTCGTTCTAAGGTAGTATAAATAGAACTTACCTTGGTATAATGAACGCCTAAGGCGCATGAGGGCACACTTCACCGCCTATACAAACAACGCCTATCCTCAGGTTCAAAGAGGACGATTAATATTTAAAGCATACAGATCGACATACAAAAAAGAACTTTCGTCATGTGCGCAGGGCGATTACATAAGATCCTCCTAACTGAAGTTTGCAGAACCATCAAAATACAAGGGTTTTTGGAAAAATGTCAATCCAAAAGAGTTGATAATAGGGGTATTTCTCCCTTGAAACATAACGATCAGGTCACAAACAATACCAAAGATAACGGCCCCCTGACAATCCTTACATTATTTCACATCAGTGTACACCAGGAGGATTAGAAAATCTTACATGATTTTGCAGGTAAACCCGCTCCTTCTCATTTCACCTATTGATATAACCCGGATGTGTCCAAAGTCCCTTTCTAATTTGCAGGCAGATAGGCAGGCTGGTCCTGATCAAAATCCCATCAAGACTACTTAGGAATTGGCTGGCCGAATTGTCACATATATTGTCTGCATTGTTTTCCTCAGAGTTTGGATACGAGGGACCTCCCTGACGACTGGCTAATATCTCACATCACTCATGCATAAAAAGGGTAATCCGTAATCTCCCCAATAACTATAGAAGGCCCATTGCCTTCCATCATATGCTGCAAAGTCTTAGAGCATTTCCACTAGTCATATTATGCCCCATCTTGACCAGCACAGTATTTTAAATGATCTCAGCAATGGTTTCAGAAAAAGAGGGTTGTGATACCCAATTAGTTCTCACCACAAATGATTTAGCCAATCATCTGAAAACAGGAAGCAAATCGATGCTGTCCTATTAGATTTCTCAAAAGCATTCGATCGCATTCCGCACACTCGTCTGCTTATTAAAACTTAAGCATTATGGTATCACTGGGAATTATAGTTTGGATTAAAAACTTTTAACAACGTAAACAACAGTTCTTTTTGGAAGTGTCCCTTGTCCTCAACTGCCGAGGTCAGGACCCCAGGGTACAGTGATTGGTCCTTTGTCCTTTTTGGTTTATATTTTTGAAGTTTTAAATTTTTTTCAATTTGTGATTTTAAAAGCTGTGAACGATTATGAACATATCGTCATGGGTTCTGCATACTGTCGAATCAGCATAAAGATCTAAGTTCTTGAGAAACGGCGTTTGAAAGTTTGATTTACTTAATGAATGCGTGTAATTTAATGAAATGGTTATTTTAAAGTGTGATGATGTTAAAACTGCATGGTTACTAACTGACGACAATATTAAAATACAAGAAACAAACTGTTTTCTTATTTCAAAATGGCCACTGAATGTGATTTGACCTTTTGTCAAAACCCTGAAATGTTTGATTCACTGTGTTTCTAAGAGTCGAATAAAACCCGGTATTCGCCTGCAATGAAACCTTTGATTTCATAATGTTGGTATGGTGAGATTACTATAGCTACAGATTTTGTACTATTTTAATATGATGATGGCCGAGATGCCACGATGATAGAATACCGATGGCGGTGATGATGGTGGCAATAACGATGAAAATAAGGAACATCCGAGCTTGACGACGGATAATGAGCTACTCGATCGATGATGATGATGATTATGATGATGATGATGATTTTGAGATGTACGATGATGAATGAGGATGATGATGATTACGATGATTACGTGATTACGATGATTATGATCATGGAAAAAAAAAAAAAAAAAAAAAATGTGACGATGTGATATGATGATGAAGATGATGACAACGACCGACGATGACGATGTTTTATTTGCATTGTGTTTATGCACACAACATTGCAAATTTGTATACAAAGGACTTCCATAAGCTGAGTAAAATGAACCATTCACTGTTGCATTATCGTCCGTTGTAAATTATAGCGCAGACTGACCACGAATGACCAAAGAGTTTACAACCTCTTACAATTTGGCTCCTTAAAATTAATATCTTAATTAACTCCGGTTTTTTTTTTTTAACCTCATTTTTTTCAGAAAAAACATAAATTCCAGGGAAATACGTTAGAAGGAACCCCAACATTGTAGTGTAGTTATAATAAAAATTAATAAAATACGTATGCTATTGCAACACACAACAATGTTGGCTAGAACGTCAATAAATTGAGCTCAAGAACATATTTTAAAATGTAACGATGGCATGTTTCATAACTCAAAATTTGGAGGTAAAAGTGGTCTTTACAACTTTATAACAACCCTATTTTTTCGTTTTCCCTAAATTTCAATTACATTCCATCTTTTAAAGTACTGTACACTCTGTATATTAAAATATTTCCCAAACTTGAAACGATAAGAAAATGCCTTAGCGGCTCATTATTGCAGAATAATGGGTAAGTAAACTGACGCAATCATAATGCTGCATTTTCAATAATGGTAGTAGAAGTAATAACCCTCCCCACTAAATCGCTCGACGGTAACCCCGGTGACGGTCTACCTTCACATTTGGTTCGCCAAATGAGCAGAAGTATGTGAAATAATTACATGGCAGACTTAACGAAAGTTTTTAACGATTGGAACCGGAAGGAAAGTTTATCTGTGTGGTAAACTCCTCGCCCATTTGGTAATATAGGGTTAATGTCACTATGTCCCTAAAAGTGATCAATTTGTTCATTTTTACAAATGTTAAAACTACAAAACTTGGATAGTTCTTTTCACGACGCACAGGCCGTACGAATCAAAATAGTAACAGCAAATAATTACAACACAAAAATAAATGTGAATAACATGACCAATCCCTCATGAAGAAAGGTAAATTTTAATGAGTGCCTTAAATCTGGAATAGACCTTTTTATCGATTTTGGAAGTGGCACTGAAGTGAGCAATTTTTGTCCCAGCAAAGACGTGTTCGTTCGAATTTAGCTGTGTGCATTGAGATATTTAGACACGTAAAGCTATCGAATAAGTATATCGATTGTTTGTGAACACCGTTTTATTAGAAGGGGTTATTCGACTGTGGCTATTTGGTTAGGAGATGTCACTTTAATTTTATTTGGGTACATTAAAGGAGTACATAAACAAGGCCAACAGAATCAACTATTAACTCCATTTGACCAAAATCATGATTCGACACTATATCAGTGACCACGCGATAATATAGGAAATAAATACACCCGAGGACCAATGTTATATTAAAATGTTGACCTTGATGCTTCTATCGAAGTGGAGTAGAGACTGGCAAATGAGTTTAACACAGACAAATGTTATACTATGCATTCAATCCAAAAGAACAACAAAAAAATTATCCGTACAGCCTATGTGGTAAAGTATTAGACACCACTGATAGTCATGCATACTTGGGTATTTATTTAGTAATGACCTAAATGGTCAAATCACATCGATCCGTCACAAAAGCAAGTAAGAAGGATTATTGGTGCAATAAGAAGGAATTTTAATATGTACCCCGCTGTCAAATCTGTAAACAATATACTTTATCGCTCGTCCAACCAAAACTGGAATATGGACTCCGTGCATGGTTTCAAATACCAACCAAAAAGACAAACACAAACTCGATATGGTTGCAAACGTGCGCAGACTAGAAATGTGCGTAAATTAACTAACCAGAGGACGCAAGTGTGACAGATCTGATCTCTCCCTAAATGGCCAAAGCTTGAAAGCGTCGGAAATTTACCCGCTTATCATGATGTTCAAGATAACAATCAATTGGTTGATATTGACTGCCGGAAAACCCCACCCGCCAACTTTCGCGCACCCATTATGTTGTCTTACAGTCGTCACTTGAGGCTAAAAATACGATATATTCAAATAGCTTTTTCCCTGGACGCCCGGCACTGGAACAACTTGCCTCGCCAATTACTTGACATTATTAATTCAATGATTTAAAGAGGGACTCGCTGATTTCGTTAAGATGATGGCAAACTTCTACTCACAAACCACTAACCAGTTAGGGTCTGGGTCATCAAACTCTAGCGTGATGCAGGAACCCTGCTTTGTTGGAGTATAATGATCCAGACTCCACCTCAGAGGGGCGATGAAATGAGTGGGAAAAAATAAAATGACACTGTCACAGGCAGTGTAATAGGTCTATTGTCATAAATGAGAGCCATTGAAGGTACTTAACCTTGATAAACTCAAAGAGCTTCTCATGGCACCCCCATCAAGTGCAAGGATAGATAACTTGGCTGCATGTGATGAGATTATGATGAGCTCTCCCAATGTACTTCAAACATGCGAAACTCGAGAGCTTCCCAGATTTTTACCCCCGGCCACCCGTCAGCGGCAAGTATACAAATAATGTTGTTCCTGATCTGAGATAATGAGAGCACCCGAACATGCTAAAAATCGAGAGCTTCCGGGGGCTCCGCCCCATGGACCCGCCCAGGGACAGATAGTCATTTGCTTCATTATAAAGAGATAACCGAGAGCTCTCGGAAGGGCACTCAAACATGCTAAACACTCGAGAGCTTCTGACAGCGTTCACTCGTTGACTTACGTTTAGCGGACACGGGTGGGGAAAAAAAAATATTTAGGGGTGAAACAGGTGAAAATTCTTGATTACTTAAAGTTCTAAGGGTAAAATGTCATATATTTAAAGATTTTGGCACTTTAAAACCACATATTTTTCACACTGATTTTGAGAAAATTCAGTTTTTTTTTTTTTTGTTTTTTTTTTTTTTTTTTTTTTTTTTTTTTTTTTTGTTTTTTTTATTTTTTCGGTCAATTTTAGTAAAAAAATGGCCGTTTTCGGCGTGACAAAAATTTGACTGCTAATTTCAGTGAGTGATGACATAAAACGACTAGTGTGACTAATCTAATCGCTAATTTGTAATCATGGACAAGGTAAATTGTGTAATAGTCAAATCATTAAATGGGATCAATCTATTTCATTTATTTTGGTAACAGGGTTAGAAAGTCGGCAGTCAGGTGCCAATTGATTTGGGAAAAATGAAATTTTCGCCCCAATTTTGTGTTGATAAAAAGCATAACTCCGCAATGGTATGAGCTATGGTGATGCATTTTGTCTTTTCTTTTTGTTCAGTATTGCAATAGCTAAAAATAGTGATATAAACCTTGACTAAGTTGAACGACTGAAACATTTTCCAAGTTAAAAGTCTGCAATTTAAATTTAAGATTCAGTTTTCTACACCAAATTCAACCTAGAAATGGTATTTTCTAATGCCAAATTAATATCCTTGCCCGGGCGCCACCTCCAATAGCTTACGCCACTGGACCGTTAGAAATAATACAGTCGACTTTCGCTCACCTGGAATTATTTATCATCCTGGCACGACAACTGTTAAAAATGATCTTATAATTACGGCGCTTTTTGACTGTTATCCGGACTCAAAACGGTGCAAATAATGTAACAGGGAACATGAAACCGGGGGTGCATACGGTAAAACAACGTGATTTTAACTGTTGTGATTCCCATCGCCAGTCAAAACGCTGTTTATTTAATGACCATTTTTTAACAGTGTAGGTACTGTAACAGGTCCGCCACTCATTGCAGATCAATCAAAACTAGCTATAAACATACTGTATATATCCTGGTTACTACTGATGGCTGCTGAGTCTTTCCAGTGAGGAGTATTTAAACTACTCGTAGCTAGATTCGCTTTTCCTAATATTATCATTATTACAGCGTCATCATGCATAAATTAATCCGACACTACCCTGACCAAATGATTTTCACATAAATTACATCATCTGCATTGCATCACCTCACATTTATAACATCATGGGGGAACCCCCAAATTTCCCTGTCAATTGTTTTTGATCTCAAGTTGACCCATTTTCTAATTAGATCTCGGGATCCCGTCATTCTCTTGCACAATCTCCTATCTTGATGTTAAATAAAGGTGTTATCTCAATATATAGCAATTCCCTATTCTCTTTTAACATAAACAAAGACTGTTCCCGTGAAAAAAATCTTTTCTGAAATAAAATCGATATAAGATAAAATAATATTTTTTATTCAAAAACGGAAGCTAATATAACATATAGAGAGAAAAGAAGAGAGAGAGAGGAGAGAGCGCAATATCATGAAATTCTGCATTGTGTATTCGACAGTATAGTAATGCTTGTAAATTTATAGATTTGGCAGATTTTTTTGGCTGTGAAACGGGAAAGGAGGGTGCACTCCCGTTTTCGAGGTGATGCGTATGTAAAGATGCTAAGATACCATTTCCGCGTAACCATTTTCAGCCATCGTTGTGATACAAAGACCCAAATTTTGACTCTGTCACCCAAAGGCCCCTGTTGTTGTGGACAATTTGGAGCATTTTCACCCACCCACCTTACTTTTTAGAATATTTGGCAAAAATATTCGCAGATTCCATTATTTGGAAATTTAGCAAATTTGTTCAAACAAATAACCCTATTTAGGACAACTTTGCTGTCTCGTCACCCAAATACCCCGTATTTCTTTGCATGTTCTCTGCTGCTTTTTCATACAATACACCCACATCCATTGCATATGTGAGTGCCCCGAGCTGCCAAATCGTCTTTTGATGTATTAAACGTGAAACTACACTGATCCAAACTACAAACTCATCTTTCAGTCAGAATGGTTAATAACATAAAAAATTTAAATATACCTTTAGTGAGTAAAATAACAGTAGTTAACGCCAATTCGACGATGGTCCAAGATGCCGGTAAGAAACGTTTATGTACAAAGAGTATACATCGTGTTTGTTTGCTGTTACTTAAAATTCTGGATCGGCGGGCAGCCTTAGTGTAAGGTATGGTTACATCCTACCACCTACTTCAAGATCGTTCTATACCCTACCTTACCCGGGGTGGTGCTTGTTTAAGCATTAACAGGAGTTAGGCCAGTCAAAATAGAATAAATGATGCCTTAACACAAAACTAATTGCAACAGAATCAATCAACAGAATGTTATTGAGAATACCTTTGAAAACAGCATATCAAAACTCTATAAAATCAAAGGAGTGGAAATATATTCTTTAAGGGGGTAGGTGTTTATTACAAGGGTCAAAAATATGAAAAGTATCAAACGCGTCGGAAAAAGTATGCCAACGTGGTTCGTTACATTCCAGGATTAAAAAAGGTATAGTTTGCCATATCTGCAGGTTGTGTTCAATAGTTATGAGTCAAATCGGTTCAAGGTCACAATGGGGGTAAATTTCAGATATTTCCGTTCGTTATAAAAATGCGTGTCCAAATTTCGTCTAATGGTCAGAACAGAAAATATACTGGTTGCACCATCTATAAATTCGTGGCATAATTGGAACGCAAAATATGAATGGGGCTACAGGGTCTATGGAAGGTAACTAGTCATAGCTCTGTAATTATTATATTTAAAAGTTGGTTTCAAACAAAGAATCTATTTACATTACTTATCTAGTGGGCAAAGTTACAGGTTACAACCAGTTCCGAACAAATCGGACCATTCTATCGAATTTTACCCAGGGATCGACCGTGAAACTGTTATGAGCCTATTGTACTAAAAAAATTGGTACATTATTTAAATCAATTCGAACAAATTCAATTTTTTAACCTGTACAAACGTTGCCCCCTTATTTCTACATGTTCCCCTATGTTGATTTTGGTAGACTTTAATATATTATTTACGACTATTTCAGAGTATATTAACACCAAAATTGTTTCTGTCGCAATTGGTGTGGGGGTCAAAAATCATACATTATTGGACTAAGTGTAAAATCTAGGAGAGAGTTGAGAAATACCATTGGGGGTGGAAAAACATAGGGGATGAAAACAAATTTAATACCTAAAAAGATATTTTCTCGCCATTCAAAACATCACCTTACCAAATTAACCAAATTGAATGCTATTTTCAAATTTCATAACAACAATGTTGCCTTGACAATTGAACGACCTAAGTGTTTTGCGATTTGCTGGAGAGACATCCATACCTACACCAATATCCGCTTACGCGGCGCCATGTCCACTTCGCGGCCCCAACCAAAACATATTATTTAGCAAGTTAAACAATTTAATTACTATTTTACCAATTTCGGTCATTCAATTATATTTCATTCAACATTTTTTCTTTAGAAAAAGTTCATTTCGATGTTTTACCAAACGCGGGGTAGCATTTCCATGTAACAAAACAAAACAAGGCCTTCTATTCAATTACACCTTTTGCTTATAATAATTACGAGCTTTTTTACCCCTTGGACAGAAGAATATGGGAGAATGGACAAATACGTGCCATTTAGGCCTCACTGTCAAGCGTAGCACGCTTATGGGAAGTACATTAAGAATTTAAACAACCCAACGTAACAAACAAAAAAAACAAAACAATACCAAGTTGGTCAAAGTTATGACAGGTTAGGAGAGATCTGGCAAATGTCAAATCACTGGTTATTTCCGAAGTTTTGAATGCAGAGAAAAAGTTTTCCTCCACAGCTTACCTTTACCTAATAATTATCGGGAAGGCAAAAACCCAAAAATACAGAAACCAGAAAATTTAATTTTCTCGGTTCATATCTGCAAATTGTCTATCTGACCAAATCAACACACATATAGAATTACATACGCTTGTTCTTTTGTCGTAAATGAATTATCTATAACAATCCTTACAAAACATACCTGCAAGTCAACACATCACATACAAATTGCCACTATGTTCGTAACATTCCTGCCTGTCATACAATATAATTAATATGGACAAAAATGTTACCTGTACATGTATAAGGCAAAACAATATGACATTAATTTGAATAAGTTACCCCCCACCACTGGAAAATTTGAAAATCATTTAGATAAACGCAGCTGCATAATAATATTTAGCAAACTTGAGATTGGACTAATATCAGCATCAAATTACATAAAATACAAATCATGTCCTCATTATGGCTGTCAAAAATCATGAATTGGAAATTTGAGTACAAATTGGAACACATTCGCAAACAAGTACTTATGAGACCTCAAAACTTGAGGGTGGTGGTGGGTGGGAAGATTTCTGCAATATCAACCCCACACTCTTACATCTACGTGGACAAGAGAAACAGACAGAAAGCCTAATAGTCCACATCAATCTACAGTATGACCTAGACATAATGCTAAGAAGGTTTTATGTTCTAAGTGCTGTAAAAAACCCTCCCAAACAATACATATCAAAAAGTAGAAAAAAGGAAGCAGTGGCAAGAGGATCATGCTAAAGCATAAACATTTAGATGACTATTTTTGCCTATATTATTGTGTTAGTAGAATATTTTAACTCTTGTTTTATTGAAATGTTATTTTTTTTAAACATTTTAAACTTTGTTCATTTAAACTCTTATGGTTATGCTTGGCAATAAAGTGTTTGTAATTGATACATTAAGAGCATTTGAAAGGAAGTTGAGCTGATAATTTTCATGATGGCGCAGTTTTACTACCAAAAATTTAAATCGCAGCCCAACATCGAAATGATGTGTTGTTCAATTTTCTTCAGGAGTTCGAAACTTCCTCTGTAGTGAAAGGTCCGGTCTGGATGGGAAGGTAATGCTATCTGTGATTGAAGAAAGGTTTGTCAAGGTTGGGTGTTATCTGAACCGTTTTGCCAAGTGGAGAGCTTTAAGGTGAAAACCTGGTTAAGCACCTCCTCAGCCGATTCAACCTTCCGATCATTATAGGTGGGTAGCCTTTGTCAGTCATCATTGACCCAAGCCTTCCAGGCAGCAGAATGGTTGTTTGCAAGAAGTAGGGTGTCAAGCGCTTCTGCCCTGGATGTAAACATGTTCCCAAGCACCATGGGTTAAGAGGTTTTGTGCCTTCAAATTCTAAGGATATAGTATGGTTGTTTCGTTAGTGTCCTTCTCTAGCTTTTGTTAAAATTTTGTCATTGAGGCAAAGGCAGTAGTCGTCTTCTGTCTTCTAGGTACATGTAGCATCTCAGTGCATATTTATTGTTGGCGTGTGAGGATATCATAATATTGTACTGGCATTTTTTGTCTTCAAGATTGTCAACAAGAGTGTTGAATTGTTTAGGTGCTGCTACAGTTATACCTGTCACAAAGCTTTGTATTCCCACTAACCTTCTATACAGTCGATTGTTTTCATGGTATCTCTGGGAGGAAGGACTCTTATCTGGCCCCTTCCAGGATATAATTATACGCAGATCAAGGAACTTAAAAGGTCGTAGGCTCTGTTAATCTACTTCTTTCTGACAGAAGTAGTTCCAGTTGGAAGAAAGAAAGTTCTCCATTTGGAGGGACGGTGGACCACGTCTCTTGTTTTGAGTTATAATCTGATTTAGTGCGCAATAAAAGTTATTGTTCCACTTGAAGTCCTTCATGTACATGTTCATTTTATGTGGGTCTCGTTGGTTTGCAATGAACACGTATTCGTCAGAGACCATGCTTAGCTTTTGTAATTTCCAGGGTATGTCCGATTATGGACTGGAACTGTGGTGGGCAGATCGGATAGTTCACGGTAAGGGTTATGCAGAATGTGCTCAGGACTTTAGGACCCTTTTCAAACTGCTGTTACGCAATGCCCTTTTGTGTGTGTCATACCTATTTAAAAGGCTTATTACATTTATCTTCTTTCCTGCTAATCCATTTTTTCACACATTTGCAAGTATGCGCGCAAACGTTTTGAACAAGAATTTATAATTTCTGGCAGCAAGTTATAATTCGTGGCAATTTGAACTCTGGAAAAGATGGCCACTTCCAATTGTTACCATACCGACATCCCTTAAGAAGTGTAATAATGGAGGAACCCATTTAATTGAGCGTGGGTAAAGAATAATCTTTTTGGTACATTTTATATGGATGTGACCCTACTGTCACCTGGCTGGGATCCATATAACCATCACTTCAGGTAGGGAGTGCCCCCGCACTAGCTACAATTTTTATTATCTAATTGACCCAATGTGTTTGAATTAATACTGTCTAATAAAAATTTGCTAAATAAAGATCCTCCCCATCGGAATCGTAGTCTGACAAATCATTTTGAATGCAAAATTAATTTTGGTGGGAAAACTGCGGCCATCTTGAATAATGACCATCATTTTCCACTTTTAATATATCAATTGCAAGTGCTACACATTTTGCAGGAATAGGCATGCATAACATGTTCAAATACTAACAGCAATTTGAAATTTTCCCTAAACATGCATTCATGATCTACACATATTTGTCGAAATATGGGCAAATACGTCTACGTAATATAAATGCAAATTATCATGTCTTGCCAGGCTTCCCATTTTCTACCTTTTTGATATGTTGTTTAGGAGAGCTTTTACTACTATTTACAGCAAAAAACCTTCTGTAGCAATTTTGTCCAGGTGTACCTAGTATTGTTCATAGATTGAGTGGACTATAATGACGATTGTAAGATGAGAGATACAAAAGCCGGCTCAAGAGGACACCCGATTGGTTGCTAACGATGCGAAGATTGGTTACCAAGAACGCTATGCATAACAAAGAACAAAAGCGCCGGGTGAGTGAGCATTTGAAAAGAGGAATAAAGCGCAAGGAAAGCTATGGCGAGCCAAAGCGACCATATTCTTCTGCTGCGGGAAAATGCATTTTCTTTGATGTAACATCAGAAAATTATTTTTTTTATAAAACGTTAATTTTCAACTAGTTGTTACTATTATGCCATCAGGGTCGTTACAATCATTCCCTTCCCCCGAAAAGCTATCCAAATATTGCTTGGGTAGTGGCAAGCGCGATAAAGTGGCTTGCCCAAGTCGAACACACAACCTACACATGAGTCGGCCGTCATATCCACTGGACCACATGTGTCCTCTACCGTTTGTAACATCTCCAATTAAACACATCAATGTTTTGTCAAATACGTCTTATATGGGCAAAATACACATTTTAAGGGCTTTGGTGTAAAAATAAAGGTTTTTGGTATAAAATGCATTTCCAACTTAAATTTCACTTTTCCATTAAGAAAGGGCTTTTAATATTCACCAGAATATTTCTTCTTACAATAACTATGCAAACTTTTAAGTTTCAATCAATAATATCAATTCCACCACATTTGAAGAACGAAAAATCAGTAAAAATAATAACAAATGTTTTTTTTTCCACCAATTTAATCTCTTTTACCTGTATTTGTGGTGCATGTGCACTCAATCCGAGACTGATCATCATCAATAATAATAACCGTTCATTTCAAAATACATCAATGGCTTGTTAAATCTATCTTCCACGGGTAAAATTTTGAGATTTCTTGTGTAAAAATAACGGTTTTTGGTAAAAAATGCACTTCCACCTTAAATTACACTTTCTTCCATTGAGAAAAGGGCTTTTATATTCAGAGAATATTTCTTAATAACTACTTAAATTTAGGTTTCAAACTATAACATCAATTCCATGCCATTTGAAAAACGAAATCCATGAAAATTACAAAAACAGGATTTTTTCACCAAATTTAGCCCTTTTTACCTATATTCGTGATATATTGTGCACTCAATTACAGTTTGATCATTATCAATAATTAATTACCTTTCATTTGACACCAAAATACATAAATGGCTTGACAAATGCGTCGTGTATTGGCAAAATACACATTTCGAGAATTTTTATGTAAAAATTAAGGTTTTTAGATAAAAAGTGCATTTCCACTCTAAATTTCACTTTTTCCTCAACAGTGTGTTTTGTTGGCAGCTATAAAAGGCCAGACGTCTGTTATTTGCTCCTTTTCTCTGCAATGAGGCCATGTTTTTGGCGCCGTCGCTATAGCACGCTATTGTCAATTTTGCTGCTGTTTGGGTTTCAATAGGACTGTCAGAAAATGATGGGGTTCAAATTTTTGGACTGCTTCCCCCTTCAAGGGGAAATGTTAATACAGGGAAAGATTTAAAATGGAGTCAAATTGTGTTTTAATATACACTAACGAGTTTGTCTCCTTATAAGGATTAGAGAAAAAAGTATATAATTGCCTAGGTTCCAAATTTTAGTTAAAGCGGTATAGCCCAATAATGGTTCAAGGTCAACCTGGGGTAAGTGCTCAAATGTTGTTGAAAGTGGTGTAAAATGATTCCTCTTGTCATACTGAAACAGAAAATGCATTTTAACTGATTTGGTGATATCACCATTGCAACATCCAGGGAAAGTTTTGGTGACCCCCATAGACCATATAGACACTTGCTACATTTTCTATGTAATTAGCCAACCTTCTTCTTATCGTGTCCAAACACTGTGGTTCTCAAATATGATCCAGCCAGAGATGGGTACAACGTCTGGCTGCTTCACTGAATTCCGCAAGGTCCTTGTTTGTGCATTGTTGCTCTAGCAGTGGGCAGACCAAGAGGTGTTCCATTGTCTGTGGTGCTGTTCCACAACCACAGGTAGTATCCTGATCTGCTTCCAGATAGCCCCACTTCTGCAAGGAAACCTTAGATCGGCCAGTTCTGGCCAGTTTAGCCAACCAAAAATGTCAAACACTGTAAAATAATACATTTTGATCCTACGAGACAATACAACTTATCACCAGATTCAACAAAATCTGAGTATTGGGTAAATTTTAGCCCAGGATGACCTTGAACCATTATGGGGCTATAACGCTTTCACTAAAGGTCGGAACCTAGGCAAATATATACTTTTTTCTAATAATTATAAAGAGACGAACATGATAATGTACATTAAAACATAATTTACCTCAATTTCAAAATTTCCCCTGTAGTAACATTCCCCCCCCCCCTTGAAGAAGGGGGCAGCAGTCTGGAAATTTGAACCCCATTTTCTGACAGTCTGGTCCCTATTGAATAAACAACAGCAACAAAATTAATTTTAGCACAAAAATCCTACGGGAACTATTTCATTGACATACCAAACCACACTAATTCTGAGTTAGGCTGGATCCACCACTGGCCAGCTCCCGGACTATATCAATTCTGCACACGCCCCTGAATTATGTTGGTTTCTGTGTGCAGACATGAGCGGTTAACTAACAATTGTAAGAACCTAAAAAGGGATCCCTAAATGTCTTGCCACAGAAAAAGTGTAATGATAGGGTAGCACTAACATCCTTCCTAAAATAATAAAAAAGTGAGGTGTCCCCCAGCAAAGCACACTTCATTAAAAACAGATTGCCAATAGTAAACGAGTTTACGTACAAATGTGTACAATACTTTATACCTTTCTTTGATAAAGAATTTTCTTTCCACTTTTACAGGAAGTGCCTTGGATTCCTGAAGCAGCGTTCACCGTACCGGATCAGACCAGATCAATAGCGTCAGAAGAAAGCAGACGAAGAAAGGGTGAGATAGTACTATGATGTACATCTTAAACAATTACATCAGTAGTAAAACAACACTAATTAACACTTTCTGGTGCATTTAGAAACATTAGCTTGGATAAGTGCTACCTCTAATATTCATTAACAACTTTATGGAGGAGAAAATGGAAGTTTAGTAGCCAAGCAGCATAAAGCCAAAGGCTTTTTTTCGGGCCAAAATAATTTGAATTAATCAGTTACCAAATTATTTTCAATTTTAACAGTTCCTAATGCTGCATTCTGTCTTTCAAGTTGAAGTTGAAGTAAAAACAGCATGTGATACAATTTCGATATCTGCATGTTCAGAATTCTATGACGTTTGTAAGAATTTTGCATCGTGTGCATGCTCAATAAAATGTAACCTTTAATAGACCCTATAGGATAAGGGAAAAAAATGATGTCTTGGAAGCCCGACGCATGCCCCTGTGAGATCAGGTTAAGCTATGTCAATGGGGGAAGGAAAAGTTGATTTTAAAATAAAGAGAAATTAAACAAAAATATAGAAAGAAACTTCCGCGTAGTCATTACCTTACACAAATGTTGTGATCTCGCGCCGAGTACGGTTCCAAATCATATGCTCCTTCTTCACTAGCGTCACGTATAGTGGAGGAATAACACTGTAATTCTAATAAAAATACAGCTGACACTCTCAATGAAGATGGAACGGCTCCTGGTACAAGTGGCACGAGGAACAACGCGTTTGACAGATCGACAGAATCAATAGCAGCTGCGGTAAGGAAAATAGATTTAAAAAAGTTCAGCAAAACGAAACTTGAAGGCTCATCGTGATATTTCAGAATGTCATTTTTTGTGGGCCGCCAGCATAGTTAGATCTGTGACCATTTTCCTCGAATAGATCCAGGAACCCTGGATATCTGTAGCCAGAAGGCGGAAAGAAATAAGCCATGGCTATTTTTAAACTAGTTTCCTAATTTTGTGAGGAGCAACATATTAAACGTACCCAGGTTCCCCTTGTGCTAATTGAGGAATGAGGGGGTAAGCCTCTACAGGGGTAAAAAATTAAAATGATTTAATTGAGCTAAATCATCGACTATTGTATTCTTCTAGTCTCAGTGATTAAGATAGGGTATATTTTGCCTAACTTTTTACTTTTAAGTTAACACGTAAGTGCCCAAGCTAAACAAGACTTCCGTTATTGCCCAAGGGAGGTTCCTAGGGACCCAACTCAGATAACCACTTTCCCATGGGAGTTTGATCACGAAACTAACACATGCTGAGCTTGCATATTCCATGTTGGCTCGAACCATGGATTTATATATAACAGCCCTATCAGTTGTCTCAAGATAGGGTGGAGCTCGACCGAGCAATCTTAGTCGCCGACTGGCAGTTTTAGCCATTTTGGTAATCACAGGAGACCATGACAGGTCATTACTGATGGAGATGCCAAGTAGATCGACCCTGTTGACCACTTCTAGAGTTGTACCAAAGAAGTGGAGACTTGGATGGCCTGTTGCAGCACCTTTGTTTGATATTGTTGCCTAAAACTCGATTTCCTACAAGTCTTTGTTGAGAGAGGCAACAGCTGGGATTCTGTCCTCTTTTGACTTTATGAAGGTCATGAGTGTGACATCGTCTGCGTAGAGGATGGATGGATTCAGGATTCTTCTTGTGATGTCGTCAATGAATATAATAAAAAGAAGAGGGCCGAGAATTGAGCCTTGTGGTACTCCTGCATTGATCGACTTCTTGCTGGATACCCTCCCGTTCAGGATGACTCTGAGGGAGCGGTCACTCAGGTAGTCCTTCAGCCACTTCAGTAACTTATCTGAGAATCCTATGGCAGAAAGCTTGGATGGTAGACCAGGATGCCACACTCTGTCAAATGCTTTGCTGATATCAAGCCATACAATTCTCGCTTCCTCTCTGTCATTGATGGAATTAATGATGCATTGGGAAACATAGGTCACGGCATCAGATGTAGAATGGCCAGACCTAAAGCCATACTGTCTGTTTGATATCAATGAATGCGCATCAAGATGGCGCCACATTGTTTTATAGACCAGTCGCTCCATTACCTTAGATATTATAGATAGCAAGGAGATCGGACGATAGTTACTAGGCGAATGCTTGTTATCCTTCTTATGACATGGGATGACTTCAGCTACTTTCCACATCACTGGCATGTGGCCCTTATCAAAGCAAAGTTGGAATTGACGAGCCAGTGGAACCGCCAGTTCTGGGGCAGCATTTCTCAAAACGATGGCTGGGATGCCATCTGGTCCAGAGGCTTGTTGACATCTAGTTTCAACAGTTGTTTCTTTACCTTTCTTGGCCAGAACACCATCTTGCCACAGCTTGAGGTAGTTCTCCGGGGAATGCTGGAGACAGGCTTACAATTTGAGCAGCAGGAATGGGAGACTTTTCACTGAAGAAAATCGCAAAATATTCAGCTTTTGCCTCGGCAGAGAGGTATGTAGAGTTGCCTAATTTAAGGATTGGTATTTCGGACTTTCCTCCTTTTCCCATTAGGTTTTTACGAGCCATCCACCACCAAGACATAGATCCAGTCTGGAGCTCGTCTGTCATTTTATCTCTGACTCTGATCTTGTGAGTGGAAGCAGCTTCCTAGAAACAGATGTATACTCGTTTCTAGCCTTGTTTTAATTTAGGCGGGAGTTCCAAGAGATTTCCACCTTCTCCAGGCACTATCTTTCTCCTTCAGAGCTTTGTCGCAGCCTTCGTTCCACTATTCTGGATAAGATTCAAAGGCCTTGATCACATTTTGTGGAAGGAATTCTTGCATGGCATCACTGATGGTATTGGCATGATTTATCAGGGCAGTATCTTATAAGCAGACTATTCCATGGAGTTGCTGCAAGATAGTTCCTCAGTCCATTCCAGTCAGCTTTTTTGTATAGCCAAACTTTCCTAGGTGGAGTCGCATCAGATAATGGTGAGGCTTGCAGTGTTGTTTCCGCAAGGTAGTGGTCTGATTTCGATTAATTTCGGCAACCAGCCTTGGTCGGACAGTGACTTGCACACATTGTGTCATCTTCTCTGAAAAGGGCATAATACAGAGAACGTATTGTATTTGTATTTCTTTGACATTTTGAAGCGATATATTTTTGCCCAGGAATAATGTGTACAATACTTCATACCTTTCATTGATAAATAATTTTCTTTCCATATTTACAGGAAGTGCCTTGGATTCCAGAAGCAGCGTTCACCGTACCAGATCAGACCAGATCAATAGCTTCAGAAGAAAGCAGACGAAGCAAAAGAAAATGTGAGAGTAGTTAAGGCTGTACATCTAAAGCAATTGCATCAGTAGTAAAACGACACTAATTAACACTTTCTGGTGCATTTAGAAACATTAGCTTGAATAAGTGCTACCCTCTAATATTCATTAACAACTTTGTGGAGGAGAAAATGGAAGTTTAATAGCCAAGCAGCATAAAGCCAAAGGCTAATTTTTTTCTGACCAAAATAATTAGAATTAATCAGTTACCAAATTATTTTCAATATTAACAGCTCATAATGCTGCATTCTGTCTTTCAAGTTGAAGTTGAAGTAAAAACAGCATGTGATACAATTTCTGATATCTGCATGTTCAGATTTCTATGAAGTTTGTAAAAATTTTGCATCGTGTGCATAAACAGAAATTCCGCGTAGTGCATACCTTATACACATGTTGTGATATCAAGGCCGAGTAGGTTCCAAATCATATTGCTCCTTCTTCACTCGCGACACGTATAGTGGAGGAATAACACTGTTAATTCTAATAAAATACAGCTGACACTCTCAATGAAGATGGAACGGCTCCTGGCACAAGTGGCGCGAGGAACAACGCGTTTGACAGATCGACAAAATCGATGGCAGCTGCGGTAAGGAAAATAGATTTCAAAAAGTTCAGCAAATACGAAACTTGAAGACTCATCGTGATATTTCAAAATGTCATTTTTGTGGGCCGCCAGCATAGCTGTCAGGACCACATTGCAATCCGTTGTGCCTGTGTATATATATGTATGTATGTATGTGTGTATGTCCACGCTAAACATGGCATAGGTAACCATTTAAAACATTTCTTTCTTGGAATTAGCCAAACCCAATACCCCTAACGTCCCTAGATGAAAATCTGACGATCACCGCAAAATGGGAGCTAGCGTTATTTTTCTTGTTAGATCTGGGAACAATTCTCCCCGAATAGCTAGTCCAGGAACCTTAGGATCTATGTAACCAGAAGGCGGAAATAAATAAGCCATGGCTATTTTTTTTCAGCTAGTTTTCTAATTTTGTGAGGAGCAACATATTAAACCTACCCAAGTTCCCCCTTGTGCTAATTGAGGAATGAAGGGGTAAGGCTTATACAGGGGTAAAAAATTTAAATGATTCAATTGAGCTAAATCATTGACTATTATATTCTTCTAGGCTCATCGTGATATTGTAGCAAATGGTGCGGTGGTGATTTTTTTCCATGATTTGCCAAGTGCACAATCTTTTCAGCACTTGTAATTAGCCCAGATACCCTACCCATTGCTTGAGTTGTCGACGGAAAGTATACCGAAGTGCACAGCACGTTACCGCAGTGGGTCTCGAAATACAAGCTTCAGGATATATCCAGTGGACCACATGTGCCCTCTACCGCTCCTTAACACCTCCAAGCATTACCGTTTATTGTGAACTACAGTGGAATTTCAAATTCATGCTATCATGGCTTTCGTGCTGGATGGAGACATCCTACTGCACTCACCCTCAAAAATAATTAGCTGCTATTTTGCTAATTTTGCATTTGATTACAGTAGGCTAAATACTCCATGGGATCAAAGAGAGAAAGCTGCTTGCATAAAGACATTGGTTACGCATATCGGCGAAGTAACTGATTTCTGCGCAGTTATTATTGTCTAATTATACCTTTCGATACTATGGCGTTTGTCAAGTGCAAAAGTTGCACATTTTATTGAAAATGAATAAAATGTCATCACAATTTCTTTTCCAAAATATCAGTGACCAGTAGATGTACATCATGCTGCATTGACTCGAGCAAATAATAGCACTGTCGATATCCAGTAAATCCGCTCGGTATGCAGAGGATAAAGCACTTTTTATCTGGAAGTACAGAGCCATTGTTATTACCCACACAGTTGAAACAGATTTCAGGTGCTCATCACCCGATTAAGATTGAGCTATTTTTTCATGACGCAAAGCACAAGTACTTGTCCTCTTTCACGAATAAATAACCCTTAGGCTTCTGCTGTGCGTTCAATTAACTTTGACCGTACATTTCATAATTTTTCCGAAAAGGAAACAAAAATGAACAAAAAATCATGAAAGAAAGTTGTTTGGCGGACTGTGACCTAACATCTTTGTACAGAAACAAAACTTAACTTACAGTAACTTGCCGCGTAACCCCATTTCTATTCCCTTGTTGTTATCATAGGTAGCGAGTCCCCCTTCCTTTGTATTTTTCTAAATACATGGTGGTAAATTGAATAGAAATGAGGTCCAGCAATAAGTTCTTGATCTTGGTTCTGCACAAAGATGTTAGGTCACCGCTTACCAAGCAACATATCCACCATGAGTTTTGTTCACATTTGTTTCTTTTTTCAATAAATGATGAAATATACAGTCAAAATTATTGAACTCACAGTAGAACCTCAAAATTTATTTTAATCGCGAACGAGGCCAGCTCAATCCAAACAGGGTAGACATTTCATATAGGAGTCCCAAGTATATAAATGAGGTATTGCCATTGATTCCGTCCTGTGCTACTTAACAACATCATACAGAGCATGACGGAATCAATGGCGATACCTCATTGTGTACTTGGGGCTTCTATGTGAAACATCTACCCTAAACTGGGCGGGGATAACGAGTCTGTAACGCCTGACATCTTTTCAGCTGCATGGACAGCAAAAATGGCTCTGCAGTTCCAAATAAACAAAGGGGAATCTCAAGTGCTTTGTCCGCTGAATATCAGGTGGATTTACTTATCAATAACGCCACTATTTGCTTCAGTAAATGCAGCATAGTACGTCCATTGATTACTGATATTCAGAAAAGAAATTCAGATGGCATTTTATTCATTTTCATGAAAATGTGCAACCTTTACAATTGCCATATCCAATAAATGATAATTATAATATTTACTATTATTTATAGTGGGAAAATGGTTTACTTCTGCGAAGTATGTAACCAAAATCAACAATTTTCCATGGCCAAAAATAACTTCTTCTATAAAATTGTTTCAAAAATGATTTCAGACGGTTTTTGTAAACTTGAGATATGAACTTTCCCCCTAGTTTTAATGAAAAAACACAACCTTATAAATCAATTAACATGATTAGGATTTAATATTTGGTACCGTTGCCCATACTATTAGCATAATTATTTGTTTCGGGCTTTGCTCGGGAAGGGGTTATATCCAGCACCTAAGCCGCTTGCGCGCGGTTCCGGCGCCGGGGGGTTCTTTTCCCCCTAGTTTGGCAAAAATCAGCGATATCGGCCCAAAAATTAAAAAATGGGTAAAAAAATCAGCGATTTTGGGCCAAGATTGGTAAAAATCTCCGAATTTTGGATATTTTACCCCAAAATTAACTTTACCCCGTTTGTCCCCCCAAAAGAAATCTGGCGCCGCCACTGCTTGCGCGTCGCTATAGCCGCGCTATTGTAAATTTTTACGTTTACTTGCCAGAGTCCACCTCTGAGTGAGGCTGGGTCCACCACTGGCCAACTCCCGCGCTATATCGATTATGCACACGCACCTGCATTTTTTTCGTGCAGACATGAACAGAGAACTAAAAATCTTAAGAACACAAAAAGGGATCCCTAGATATTTTTGGCACCAGAAAAGGTGTAATGTTAGGATAGCACTAACCCCCCTTAGAAATAATAAAAAAGTGGGATGTTCCCAGCATAAGTTGTTATTACTGCAGGAAATGCAAAGCACACTTCATCAAAAACAGATTACCAATAATAAACGATGTCTAAGTACAAATGTGTACAATACCTTACACCTTTTATTGATAAAGAATTTTCTTTCCATATTTTACAGAGAGTGGCTTGGATTCCTTAAGCAATGTTCACCATACCAGGCTCATTGGAATAGATCGTTAACGCTTTCGGTACACATATGTATCGCTTACTTTGCACCAAGCAAAATCATTATCTTTTTGCACAAGTCTGACTTGACAGGAAAGTAAACTAGACATGTCAAAGTAAGCAAACATGGGTATCTGCGCTTGCACGAAAATAGCTATACTTTGAAGCATATATTTAGTAAACAAAGCAAAAAGACATTAATATTTTTCAAATGAAAATCCCTTACGCAAGGCTGATTTACCATATAGCAAGTTAGAGATATCAAATGAAATTGGCAAATTGAAAACGAAGCCACAATCAGTAAAATTTTCCCAAATTTTAGGTTGACCATCGTGTCTTTCAAATGCTTGTGTTGTGTCATATACCCGGTGTCATATCAATGAAATAATATTACCGCTCTTCGGAAAAACATATTGAAGCTTTTTAAATTTATCTTCAAACCGAAGATCAAATCTTTTGTGTCGCCTGCCTTAAGGCAGGAAGACACATAGGGATAACTTTGTCCACTGTAGTCTGTTGTTGTTGTTGATGTCTGTTTTTGATGTATGTTGTTGTGAAAAAGGGGTTAACAATTGCCTGTAATATCCGCATACTTCGATGGATTTAAACCAAAATGGAGTCATAAATGCAACATGGGATCCCGCTTAGCTGATGAGGTCAAAGGTCACATACCGAGGTCAAAGGTCATGTGAGCTCAAGTTGCAAGATAGGCTAAAAATGCAAAATTGACCTAAATTGAAAAGTACAAGTTCAATTGGAACCAAACTTGTTTCATAGGTGCAACATTGATTCCCTCATTTGTTGATGAGGTCAAAGGTTACATGCCAAGGTAAAAGGGTATATGAGACCTATCATTGCAAACCGCGACGGCAGGCGACACATTTGTTATTTACACGTTGAAATGTTGACGCAATGTTGACATTTTCACATAGTGACGTATTTTATTTAATATAATTTTTTTCTTATATCTAAATAAATTGGAAATTGATTAGTTAAATATATTTTAAATATAACTTACTTTGGCGAGTTTCCACTACGCCTTAGTTAAAATCGCAAACCTTCAAAGTCGTTTTTCTCGAAATGTGAATTTTGCAAATACATCAGTATGTAACGCGGCCAATGATTTGCTGTGGTGTGGTGTGGTAGCAGTCTAAAAATTCCTCATGTAATATTACTTATACCCACATGTTTGAGCTTATTTCTTCAGTTACCCCCGTTCAGTTACTAGTACTGAGAGTCGTGGCGTAAGTTTGGCAACACTTGGGGGGGGGGGTAGAAACGACTTCTGCATAGTTTGCTGATCGTGGCTATCAAACTTTTATAGTTGAGATCATGGGCATTCAGGCCTCAAAAGTTATGTATACTATAGACTTTATTAACTGGATCGAATTTAACACCAAGGTTTTTGATTCGTAGTTGATGAATATACCTCGGTGTTGCCTATGTAAATAATGGTTTTGATTTAACGATGTATATATGTTGTGAGAAGAAAACGCTATAAAACTTAGTTTTAGAGTGATTAAGCTTTAGCATGTTTTATGTCATCCAGTGACGTGTTTCATCCACAACTGCAGCTAGTCTGAACAAAGCACAAATTGCTTCACCTGGAATACTGGCCATGGGGTCAAATATACATAGTGCAATTGAATATCATCAGCATAAATATTATTTTTAATATTGTGATTGCTTATTATTGAGATTGGGCGTATATTGTGAAAACCGACGATTGATCATTGAGGGACACCATAATCAAGGATTATAGTCATCGCGTTTGAAGCAAAAATGCTAGCATGGAAAATCCAACTAGACATATACGATTTGACCCAGTCAAGTACTTTGCCTTTGATATTTACCAATTCAGTAGCACAGAGAAAAATGGCAAGGTTATAGCTTGGGAACTAGGAGACTGTAACACATCTCAAGTACAGAATGTTTGAGTAATTAAATATGTTGACAGCCTGACAGGGACCACTGAATTATGTGATTATTAAGTGTTGCAAATGGTGCCTAAAGGGGACACTGAACTTGAAAATGGGTTTTTCCAAAATAAAGGTCCGAAAGACTTCAAATTTGGTGGGATGGTGATACTTGATAGAACTTTGCATTTTTCGGTGAAAAAAATATGTCTCGCACACCGTTGCCATGGTGGCCATATTGTTTTTTTAACGTAACCTTGCGCGCAGCTTTTCTCGGTAATCAAGAATCTAAGAATCATAGAATCTGAACCAAATGTCCGATTTTTTTAAAATAAAAAGCAAATTGAAGCTACAATTCCAGAGAAAATAAAACTGAAATAAACCAAAAATGGTCAAAATGGCCCAAATTCACCAATTGCCCAGTTCAGTGTCCCCTTTAAGGTAAGGGGGCCAAGGCAAAGATTGTACAGGAGTCAATTTTTTAAATTGATCTAATCGTGTTGAAAATATACCACTTTATGTGTCTAACCATAAGGACTCAGAAAAGGTATATTTTGTAATATGTACAGCTTAAAGTTTCCGAGTTATAGGCGAAAAACAGGAAAAAGCAATAAAAAGGGTCAATTTCAGTTTTAAAGGGGTCAAATTCTAAAGTTGCTCCGATTTGGATAAACAATGATGCAAATTATTAATGGAGCTCGTAGGATTAAAATAAGGAATGGTTTTGAGTGTCTCAAATGCTTGCTTAAA
The DNA here is from genome assembly GCA_023653785.1 of Ophioderma brevispina. Lineage (NCBI taxonomy): Eukaryota > Metazoa > Echinodermata > Ophiuroidea > Amphilepidida > Ophiodermatidae > Ophioderma > Ophioderma brevispina. Next base: position 51,257 of record JAMKCH010003926.1, read on the forward strand.
GCAATATTAGCACATTTCTTTTGAAGAGCACCCCATATTTTTCAAAAATTTGGAGATTTTAACACGGTTGCATTGGTTTAGCTCGAAAATGTCTATGTGTCACAAACGAAGGAATTTTGTACTAGAATAATTATTATCGGGATCCCGATAATAATTCAACGGCTGCTGGAAACGGCCTTCCAATGTGAAATAGCCGGGAAATAGCGCCATGTACGTGTCTACGCTCATCCATTAGTTGTTTTAATAGTTCAGGCAAGTCAAGTTAGAGCTTATTTTCTCGAGGTGGCACTATTTCATCATGGACGGGCATAAACGTAGCATTTCCAGCTCTGCCGTTAAGTCCAATCTGGGATCTGGGATTTTTAATTACAAAATCGCTTATTTTGTGATAAATACGCATTTTTTAGCATTCTCGTTCGCAGGTATAGTTTCCTAGACAATTACCAACGTAACTGTGCAAAAATAGCAAATTTTGAAAATTGAGGGCGCTCTTCAAAAAATGTGCCATTATTGTTTTAACAAAGTAAGGAGAAACAAGATCAAGCCCCATTGAATGCAATGGACGTTGAGTTGAACTTCTGTGCCCCTACATCGGAAACTAAGAAATTTTACCGGAAATGGGACCTTTAAACACATTAACGTGTTGAAAACAAAAACAAATTATATAACATTTTTAAAGCTTAGTAAATGTACATTTCAAAAATATTATTATCTCACAAAAACCCAAAATGTCAGTTAGAACCTTGTAATTCACAGCTCATGATGTGCCTTTATATTGATCGGGATCCCTTAAGATTAATTCCATAAAGACAAACTACTATGATTCCCTTACAAATGCAAATGAATGCTGTAAAGATGGATGTCGCATACAAATTATTATGACCCACACGTACAAAATTTACATGCAAAAAGAATCTAAAATACAAAGCTTTGTAAAAGTGTGACCACTCAAGCACATAAAATACAAACACGTGACCCACTAATATAACTTCCTCTTTAAGTGGGTGTGTAACAGAAGGCCTAAACCTCCCATGTAAAAATGCGTTTATGCAGCGATATCTGATTCAGGAATACCTACCTAAAGACAATGTAAGATATACCATCAGTACTATTGTTTTCCAATAATATGTTGTGATAGTTTATCTCACGCATGATGTAATTCCACCAAACTATTGTTCTGGCCTTTATGCTATAAAGTATGCCATATAATAAATGGTTATTAAAATATTAATCGTAGCTTTATATTCCTAATACATCATATTCAATTTCTGAACCCCGTTTTGAAGTAAAGAAATCAGATGATGAATTCATAAACGGGAATCAGTAAAGCATTACTTGGTGTAGAATGGCCCCGTCTTGATATGTACGCATCCCTGTATTAGTAGAAAAGAAAAGGTCGAAAGATTTTTAACTGTACTGGGTAGGGTCACAGTGGTTAAGTCATTGCTTCTTCCCAAGTTAAATCATTTTATTATGTTATCCCATCTCCAAACAGTCAAATGATTAAAGATATTAATAAGAAGTTGAGTATAGTTTGTTTGGGGAGGAAAAGGGATAGGGTAGTAGAAATCAGATGCCCTTAGTTGGGACAAAGGGGGAGTTAGTATGATCATGGAAACACTTCTCAAAAGCGCTCAAAATTACTTGGATTAGGAGACAATCTATTTAAGTGTAATCGCGATATATAATCTCTTTAAAATGAGCGGTCCGGATAGTAATTTTGAATACTCTTCAAAGAGCTATTGGGATAGGGTTATTGTAAAAATTAGGAAGACTTTTTGGAAAAGAGTTTGTCTGCTGGAGGGATTTACATTGTTGTATGTTCAACAATCATCAGTGGTGTGTTTAAAATTCATCTATTTTGGAAATAATGGAGCAAATTAAGTAAACAATATGATTTTTTTTATGGGTTGGCTCAGGCTGGCATTAAGATCTAATGATGTTCTTGATGCTGATGGTATAATCTTTCATTGCATGGATGTTAAAGTTAAAATTTCATGTAATGTTACATTTCTTGCATTATTATGGTAAAAAAGAGCTATTAATAAGTTTTTACTCAAAGTTTTAGGCCAGCCTAGAGAGACGCTCTAATTACCATATTTGTTTTTTATATCAAAAAACTATTTAAAAGATAGTAATAAGGTTTGCAAGCCTATTCTTCCAGACTTTAATCTGGAATAAGGTGAGTTGTAAATGTATATTAACAAATTGGAACAGCAACTAAATTGTACATTACCTATTAACAGGTGGCAAGGTATTTGTCGTTTGGAAAAGTAGAGTTGACGTTAAATTACGTTGGTTGCAATTCCGATTATTAAATCGGATTTTGTGTACCAATACCTTTCTGGTTAAGATTGGTAGGGGTACAAGTTCACTTTTAATTTTTGTAAAGAACATGAGGAGTCCCAACTCATATATTGGGAGTGTAAATATTAAAACCTTTTTGGGCTAGTTTTCAGTTGGGTTTTAAAAAACAAAAAGGACTGGGATATATCCTGCACATGGAAATCATAATTTTGGGTGATTATATTTGAGGGCGATTGCAGTTTCAATACAATCCTCCTTATTTTGAAATTTCATATTACCGTTGTCGTGTTAACAACACTATTCCTCTTTTTTACACAGCTAAGCAGGAGAAATATTAATTATATTCTCATTGAAAGGGTTATGTATACAAATAAGTTAAATTTAAAAGCTTGTGTTCATCGCTGGCATAGATGTGGATCACTGATTAGCAGTGAGGTATGACACGCATTTAAATAGCGATTCAATTTTGAGAGTGAAATACTTTTGAGGGGTGCATTTCACTCTTGCAAAATTACTCTTGCAAAATAGTGATGTCACCCTTTATTTTTAGGTTTGTGTAATTTTGGTCTCTCTGGGCAAAAATGGGTAAACGTTTCATGTGGAGGTCCCATGGGTGCGGGTGAGTTGTAGCAATTGGTTCCGTCATGCGCTCTGACGTTGTGCAGTAGCGGTTGGCGGAATGAATGGCAGTACCTCATTTGCATCCGTGGGACTTCTATATGAAACGCCTACCCAAAAATGGGGGTGGTTTTCTGTTACATGAATATGGTTATTTAAATGATTGGTATAAACTATTTGGTAAAATACTTGTGCACTGGGTGGTATGAAATTTTGTATGGAATGGTAGGGACCAGAAAACTCATTGGTTGGTGTTTTGGGACTATCACTGGACCATCTGGTATCTGTACAGTGGTGTGTGTGTGTGTGTGTGGGGGGGATGTGTGTGAGTGGATGAGAGGAGGTTATATGGATAGTTTGGATAGGGGTGGTTGAAGGGGGTAGGGATGAGGGTGCGGGTTTCTTTTGAGGGGTATGTTGTGTACAGATGACATTGGTTGAGTGGTAGCTCAGGACATCAGCAAGGATGGCTGGTCCATACCCAAGATATTTTTATCTTAGGTGTATTTTCACTTAATATGACTGCTATTACATGTTTATGTATGCTTTTGTGAAATTTTCCGTGTACAAAAAAAGAAATAAAAAAACAATTCTAACAGAAGAGATAGACCTATTGTTGAAGTCTCATTTGAAATGAAAAAGAAAAATATATGGCAAGAAATGGCCAAGATACAACGATCCAGATGAGTCATGGTAAGTTCGATTTCTTGAAAAACAAAAGCTCCCTACACTGCAAACTTAGCAAAACTTGATTGTTTCAGTTGCTGTTTGACGAAGGGAAGTTATATAAAAAAATCCCCAAATTAAAGGGAAAATGTACTAAATATAAATCAAAACGAAAAATATTTGCGACACTTGGTTGTCGAGATATTATGTTAATTATCATACTAAAAAAAGGTTAAAAGCCATTTCTTCCAAACTCGCTGTGCACACTGGCAGCAGTGGCGGAGCTTAACTAGCGGTAAGAAATTGATGTGATATAAAATACATACCTGACATTGTTTGTCAGCACAGTTATTGCGATGTATTCAAATACATGGGATAAAAGATAACGGATAATCGGCTATGATCATTCCTTTATTTTTCACCATATAGATGAGTAGACATCAATATTTACAAACACAAGTTAGCACCTGGTCTACTGACATGTTAGAGGTGCGAAGAAAATGCCCGGGGGGGGGGGGGTTCTCAAGTTTGGTTTGGGTAGGGACGTGCCTCCGAGACTCTGGAAGTAGGACCCATAGCTATACCATTTTTTGCCAAAAAAGGGACCCATTGCTATACCAGAGATGCAAATTTTGGGCCAAATTGAACCCAAATTTGCCATTTTCACTGCAAAATTTTGACATTTTAAGCAAATTTGGAAAATTTTGGCTTCAGATTGAGAAAATTTGACTAATTTTTCAAAAATGTTGGTTTCGGATTGAGAACATTTGACTAATTTTCCAAAAAAATTGAGAAAATTTTGAAAAAAAAAAAAAAAAAAAAAAGACCCCATTGCTATACCAAAATTGGCATGAAAAGGGTCATTGATATACCAGAAGGCTGAAAATGTGACCGATGTCTGTGGCACGTCCCTATATGGTCATTTTTTTGAGACCCCCCCCCCCCCCCGGGAGAAAATGCCCATACAGTTACAGCATTCAATAGCCTTATCACGCCTGATTGAGCGCTAATTTTAAAAGCGCAAGCCCTGCAGATGCTCACGCATACTGCCGGGGCAGTGCTTTGTTCGATCGTTGCCCGGCATTGACGGCACATGTCAACTCATCTATAGGTTATACACCACTAATCTGGCTGCCGTAATTATCAAAAATCTTGGGTGGACTACTTTCTTGCATGGCATCTGGAAAAAGTCCTTTAAATTTCATAATTGACACGGTAGACTGGTATGTTTCCTCAAACTAAGTGGCATTTGGACTGTGAATTTGAGGCAATTTACTCCGCACTCATCTATTTCACATTGACTTCCAAATTACTAGTTTTGGCGACTATAGAGAATCTTGTGTTGCCGGTGTGACGTCGGGCGAGTTTGGGGATTCGTAACTAAATATTTTCTGGTCACCATTATGTTCAAAATTTGGTTATTTGGTGATTTTAGCTTGTATTTTGGTGTGATAGTGTTGTATTTCTTATGTGGTGAGAGTTTTAAATTTGAAAGAAACATGCTCAAAGTTGCCATCTTCCCATAGACTGTATAAGTGAGTTAGTGGTGTGTAACCTATAGTTGTATAAAAGATGCGAACAATGGAGAATATTACCTGTATTAAAGAAAATAAAGTCAAGTTAATTTATCAAGTGTACAGGCATTGGTCCTACTTTTCACTCTTTTAACGTGTAAAGGTTAATCTATCAAAGGGTTTAATAAAAATATTAACAAAAGCCAACCTTTGAAACGTAAATTCTTTCCTATCTTTTTGTGGTCTAAATAGAAATGTATGTTATTGATGTTGATGGTAAAAATAAAGGACGATATACCAACAAAATCTATGCAATGCCCATTATATCTGACTAAGATACAGTGACTTGAAATTAGCTATAGTAGGGTCGTAACCGAGAATTCTATTCTAGAAGTTTGGGGAAGAAGGTTTGAAGATGTTTTTCTATGGTTTGAAGGGTGCTGAATCAGAATTTTTGGGTCCAACCTCTGGAATATGTGGGGAACTTTGCAAAAAATAAGAGAGTAAAATTAGTACAGGGGTAAATTTGAAATCAAATGTGTTATATTGGCCTCCGTTTTGGTGATTAAATATTAATTTGATTCTCAATTTTATTTGAGAAAAGGTTTCTCATGGAAAAGGCATTTTGTGTATTATGGAAATCCTCTTGTGCTATATTGAGATCAGACCAGGTGTTATTGACTGGATAGATTGTGCAAGAGAAGAAAGTGGAATTCCCCTACTATGTTGAGATATGCACCTGTTGTAATAGAGAGGTGAATGGGAATTCCTCAAGATGTAAATTTAGAAACTGCATTGAGGTCAAAACATATTGCATAATTTGGGGATTTCCCATGATATTATAAATGTTAGGTGATGCAATGCAGATGATGTAATTTATGAGAAATGCAATTGGTCAGTGCAATATTATAAATGCATGATGTTGCTGTAATGATTATTGCTAGAGAGTGGAATCTAGCTGTGGGAAGTTAACTACTGTTCACTGAAAAGACTCAGGGCCAGAAGTCAGGAGCTAGTATAGTTGTAGCAAGCTAGTATTGATCTCCAATAATGGTAGATTGGTGTAGTATATAGTGCCAGGATTTATAATATATTGGATGTCACCGGAGCTTGATAGCTGAACTGAAAAGAGCTTCGATTTTGGGAATAAAAAGGATTCCAGTTTGTGGTATTAAAAGATGACATTAGCGGCATACTGATGGTGGTAGAACACCTGGATTGTACTGCAGAATATTAGAGTCGTCGAGGGAAAACCCTGTCGTGTTGAACTGCTGGACAAAATTTACTGAGAAGATTCCCATGGATACTTTGTGAACTTGTAGGCTGTCATTTTGGAGTCTTCGCTGTGAGGACATGTCATCGTTGAACTGCAACGCTTCCTTTAACTATGGACATAAGCTGTCACGTTTGTAAGAACTTTGTGTGAGACTATAACTATTGAGTTTTACATTGAATTGTACATGTAATTATGTTTTGGACATACCAAATTCTTGAACCAATCTGATTTAAATCTTTAAATCTGTGTTATTATATAAAATTTAGATCATTTGTGAACAAGGCTCATTTATTTGTGTTTGAAAGGTATTTCTGACCTTTGACGTCCATGAGACGAGACGTCATAACAGAATTGGGTGCTCATCTTCGGGAATTGAATTGAGATAAATTTGAACCTTATTGTTCCGAATTTACACCTTAAAAGTGTGATAATATTGTAAACATTGTGCACATTTTGGCATACAAAATTTTGCGTGTATTACATGTACTACTAGTAGCATAGTTATAAAAAGCAACCTGATTAAAACTTTAGTACAGGAAGAAGTTTGGAATGAATTCTATTTGGAAAGGATTCCGGGCCGTTCATGAAGCAAGGTGAAATTGATGAATTCAAGCTAGAAGAACTTCAGAATCTCCTATGTTGAATTTGTATGCAAATGAAAAGGAACAAATATTTAATCGTTGGCTTCTCTCAAAACTAGTCGGGCACAATTTTGGTCAACTGAGGGAGTTGATGTTAGTTGAAGAGTTCAAATAGTGTCTACATCCAGATATCTAACACATCTGGATGAGAAAAAAAATTGACAAATTGCGTTTGTAAAGCACACAATAAGGCCCGTTATGATTATGGGTTTGAACCAATTTTATAGGTACAAGTACAACAATAAGTCGGGTTCTAACAAAGCGTCTCATGGTAGCACACAGGAGGGGGAAGAAGGGGAAACCCAATCAGGTTCCCATGAAAAGGGGAGCAAAGAAAATAGTAGTGCTAATCAAAAACATGGGATAGGACCCAAATCACAGATCACATGCAATCACTGTAAGAAGCCAGAACAATTAAAGTCTGTGGCTACCCGCCCAAAAACGAGGGAGCCAAAAGTGAATCAAAACCAATAGGTTGTGCAGTTAGGTATAAAATATATGTTTGTTTGGCGTAACGGAGAAAAATATCAGGGTCGGTCGGTCAGATTTTTAAAAATTATTTTGTTTAGATCTTAATGTTTTACTCTAAAATGAATGGAAGATTCTGCTATTTAAAGCTTTGTTTTGTTATTTTTTCGTCTTTGTGTTGGTAAAAAAATAATTGTGGATGAAAATAATGGGTCGGTCGGCAGAATATTTCTTTTTTATTTTGTGCTAATTGCATAGAAGCTTTCAAGTCGGCAGGTTTTTTTTTAAGGGTCGGTCGGGTTACGCCAAACAAACAATTTTTTATGCCTTATTTTGAGGTCAAAAGTTCATTCTTCTGTTCAAAAACAAGAAATTCCGCAAAATTGAATTGACACAGAAAAAAATGCTAATTGCATAGAAGCTTTCAAGTCGGCAGGTTTTTTTTAGGGTCGGTCGGGTTACGCCAAACAATTTTTTATGCCTTATTTTGAGGTCAAAAGTTCATTCTACTGTTCACAAAGGCAGATTTCCCCCATTTTCCAAAGATTCTACTCCCTTTCCACCTCTTACTCTAAGAAAAAAGTGCTAAAGAGGTTCTAAACTTGTCCTCTTAGGAACCTTTTGTGGGCGGTTCCCAAATTTTTAAGAACCGGTTTTGAGGGTTCCATTCTTGAGCGTTCCATATAGGACAAAAAAAGGTTCTAAGGCGCATTTTTATTTAGTGTGTACGAGTTACTTTAACAATTTGTTTGTTTGGTTTATGGTTCGTTTGCCTTTGGTATATTATTTCCTATCATTATGATGATATAATATTTTGGACAAATTGTTCATTGAAAGGCATCATTGAAATCCTTGAAACTAGAATTTCATTGTCAGTTTCATGACTTGAAATATTCTATAAACGTTAATCTTAATATAGGCCTACTGTTAATAGAGTAACTATTGTTTTTTATGTGATGGTTTGAAGCAATACATGCAAGTACATTGTTTCATAACACATACGGAAACAGGATTTTTTTTTCAGGGGATGGGGATTGAGCAAGAGTGAATTTTTGTTTGCAAAATGTGAATCTTTTTGTGGTGGTGGGGTGGGAGGTTGGTCCAAAGTGGACTTTTGCCAATAAACAACGGCCTTATTTTTACCAAAATCTCATTGAAATCCGTATTTACTTGCTCAATACGATTGTAAACAGCATGTTATGACCTTTTCTACACTCTTAAGGATATGTGGGGAGGTTCGGACGCTTCTATCACTGCTCCTCCAAAGGTCCCGCTTTGAATCTTATTCTTTCTCCGCTTGCAAAATGTTAATTTTTATAGCGAACAAACCAGTTGGTTGACGAATTTTCGTTTGTCCGGCTTCCCCTTCCCCTACCAGAAACATAAACCTGAAATACACACATTTTGGTGTATATGTGATTTTGCTTCGCAGCTGAAACCCCTGAATTATTCAGGGTCAACACTGCGGACCGATGAATAAGGGAACCCAATGCGTGGTTGTTACGCCTCGCAGATCGGTAAAAATGCAGATTTTTTGGTTTCATGCACTCTGAGAAACGAAGCATTTTCTCGGCCGAAATTCCACCAAAACACTTCAAAATGCTCACCGTTCTTGAAAAATGTTATAGGATACATATTATTAAGAAGAATGTACAATATAATGTATGTATAAAACTTTATAAGTAAAAATAGCATCTAAAATCACAAAAATATGTAAAAATATGAAAATATCGACCTGTTACATACTTATATCAAAGAGATTATGTCAGTTTTCTTACTATTATAGTTTGGTAAATTAATTGGCTACATTATTAAAAAGAAACAAAAACGATAGCTCTTTAATTGATAAAGTTATAGCTATTTTTCTGCAAATACATGCATACCTAATTTCGTATGCATATTGTATGCAAATTAGCCTATATATATTGTTCTACATGAGCAAATTATTGCAGATTTCACTTCCAATAACTTCAAACACTATATTTTTGACGTAACACAAAATTTTGATGTTGTGGGCATATTGCCGCTTTTTTGTTAAATAAGCCTCTTTTAAGGGTCGTCCCGCTTGCCTATTTTATTAGAGTTTGTTCAAGGTTACATAGGACATGTGTCACATTAAGCCTCTACTATTACGGTCCTCCCTCATTTGTTATTCTCCACCCTCAAGAAGGTTGTTTGAAGGTTTTGCTTTAATTTTTTTGTGTGAGAAAAACATTTGGAGGAGCAAGGGTGAATCACTGGGCCCTGTGATGCAGTTTCAGGAGTTGGCTAGTGGTAATGAGCTTCTGATGCGGTCCAAATGAAATATTTGTCCAATTGGCCAATTTATGTTGAGAAAACGTGGAAATAGTTTGATTAAAAGCGCTTTTTATGCTGAGAGGTAAAATTGACTTCATTTGTAAGCCTCAAGACTGTTTTTAATGTGTTTATTGACCCCCCAAAACATGGGTATAGACACCACCATCTTTTTGCTTCTACGCCAATTGGATGAGCAGTTATAACATATCATAGGCCGTATAAAGGTCGTTGGCCTATGACCTTGAATATCTGACCAACGCAGCAACTAGAAGGCGGGACAATTTTTTTGGTAATTATTCATAATATTGGCCTACCAGAATATACAAAGAGTCCTTTTATTAGAATTTTTTCAAGGTTGTATAGGACATGTGTCAGATTACGCCTCTACTATATATGAGCTTTCCATGACAAATTTTCATCAATTGTTATTCCTAAGAACTTGGTCGTAGAAACTTGATTTAATTTACAACTATCTAAAAATACCTTGTTACTATTTTGAAGATGGTTAATTCTGTATGGTGTTCCAAGGAGCATTTAATTGGTTTTCGCTGCATTTAGTGATAATTTACTACATTTAAACCAGTTATTCACTTCTTGTAACTCATTGTTAACAGTATCATAAAGTACATCCATATCATTGTTTGAATAAAATACAGTTGTATCATCAGCGAATAGGATAAATTTTAACAGATTAGATGTTAGACAGATATCGTTTATATATATAATAAAGAGCAATGGCCCAAGTATAGATCCTTGTGGGACACATAAACCTATGATATACTCTACTACATAAAATGAATCCTCCGTGAGGCATTACACAATTTACATCCCGCTACACATCCCCCTCCCCACAACTAAGAGCACTAGCGAGATGGAAATTTCGCACCCCAGCGCTATCATTACTCCTATTCCTAATTACTCCATGTCTATCACACCTCCAGCAAGCCCTTTTTTCCTACTGTCTCCTGTCTCTGGTTTGTTGATGTCCCTCTCCTGTGTCCTCCGCTATCTCACCCACGAGGTCCTCTGTCACTGGGCACCGCTGCCGCTATACCGTAGTTTATAGTCATTTTATCATTTGTAGTACCTAACATGGCAAAACCTTGCGCCTTACAGTCCATCCACAATCATCCATCCTCTCTACTCCTCTAGGAAATGATGGCAAGCGCCCGTGGCCCGTTGCGTTTGGTGGATGCGATTTCCCTTCATCACCTTGCATAATCTAACATGTCCCATCGTTCTACACCTGCGGTACAAAACACTTTGGTGACTGCAATTCTGAACTACATGTCCTGTTTTCTCGCAGCGGGTACAGAACAATTCCCTACCACCCTGACAATTTACCTCGTTCCTATGGGGACACCTGGATGCAATATGTCCCAATTGCTTACAAGCATAACACGCAAATGATCTTGATATGGGGGAAGAACGGTCAGCCTTGATATCACCCCGACCTTGTTGGAAGCAATTCTGCAAACTCTGACTACCTCTCGCTCGAGACAACATCGTAGCATCTCTCCTATTGGCACCTTCTACAGAGTAATCCTTTCCACACAAGCTTCTATCTTGGCAGCCATCCTAGCTTTTACCTGCGCCATATTAACAGCTGGCTGTAGTCTGGCCTTCATCATTCTAGTGTACTCGGCCACACCTGGATCCCTCGTCTTCTCACTGTCCAGCACGAAAGCTTCTCCCGGCTTCTCTGAAACAGATCATTACCAATACTGGGTCAAGCTATAGGCATTCTTAAAGTGATATTGTGCCAAACGATCGCGTCCCCTACATCCAGCGGTAAAGCTTAGAGTCGCCAACCTTTACTATAGTCATGGTTTATGAAGCTCTCCCCTGGCTTTTTGTCCCTTCTGATCATTCTTGGTGGTACCTTTCAGTACACTCTCTCGGTCCAAAACCCTGGGACAATCACTTCCCCCATGCCCTCATACGACGGTCGTTTCCTTGGGATCACGCCATTAGCACTCAAGACAGCAAGAGCGTCCCCATAACAAACTTAATGAAACAATTTGGAGGGTATTTTCCCGTCCAACCATTGTACTCTGTCCACGGTTTTTTGATTGTCATCAACAGTCAAATGTTTTCTCCCAACCTTTATCTTGATTGATCTCTTCGGTACTTGTCGCCCTCCTTTCTCTCTTTAATAGGTGGGAGAATCGGCTTGAGTATCGGCCGGTTTTCGCTGGCCCCTGACGCGACACACCCGCGGCTCTCATTGTCTCTTCTACTCTTCTCCTCCCCTCAAGTGTTGTGGACATGACCGCTGCTCCACCTACCAACGCTCGCACCTTGAACATCCTAAACTCTCCCCGGCCTCCTGCTCAACTCCTTTGATATCCTGTGTTGTGTCCAGGCGCGTCAACCGACTGAGTACCCTCCGGGGTGTGCAAACTCACGAATTTCCCTCCCCAATTTTTTTCCCTCGTATACGCCTCCGGGTAGACCCATATTTTTTCCCACTAGGTTCGAAATTCCTGAAGAGCGTGGGGGGGGGGGGGCTAATTTCATTTCCTTCTCACGTCCCTTTTCCCCCCTCTTTCGTCCCTCCGTCCCCTTCCCTTCTCTCTTTTCCCTTCTCCTTTCCCCTTTCCGCTCTTTCTCCCTCTTTTTCCTTCTTTCTTCTAGCCACATTTCCGCCTTCTCCGTCCCCCAATTTTCGTTTCGGGGGGGGGGGGGCAGTCTGCCACCCCCTGCCCCCCCTTGTTCCGCCTGGTGTCTCCCACTATCATCCCTCTCCACACGTAACATCCCTCCTGTTCGCTCACACACCGCCGTTCCCTCTGGAGCAAATCATCCTCAAACATCTTTAATTCTCTCTCTTTCTCATCTCTGATGCAATTTCCTTTTCTTCTGAGGTCCTCACCCCCCTTTGTAATTGTTTCTCTCACTCTCTCTCCCTCATTTCTCTTTGAAGTTGCTCTTCCAGCTTTAACTTCACGATTCGCCTCTAATTGTCGCTTTAAATCCCTCAAACCCGTCGCTCTTCTTCGGCTTCCCTCCTATACTCGTTCCCCACTCTCCCCCTCCTGCGCCATGATTTGGCTCGCTCTAAGCTGCTCCTCCTCCAATTCTTCTGACTTGCACTCATCATTACTTCTAGATCTTAAACTCTCCGCCGCCATAGCGCTGCCCAAATGTCCCTCTTTCTATAATAATTATAATCCTTATTTCTTCACGGTTAAAACATGTTCGATATAAATATTGGTCTTCCCCCGCCGCTGATAGAATCACACACACCATATAAAAGTTACAACGTATTAACATACATACATTTAAAGTTTAAACGTGGAAGATATAGAATGTGTAATCCTACAAACCTATACTAAATTCACAGAGTGGTTACAACAAATATTACAGCATTAAGTATTTTACAAAGTTTAAAAAGTAAAACACAACAATCAAAGCACATTGGAAACTAAGAAAAATACCAAAACCAATGAACAAATGAATAATAATTGATAATTGAAAGTTAAAGTACTGACATATACGATTATAGAAGTTGATCTTGTTATTTGCACAGAGAAATTTCATTTCATATCCTTAATAAAATTTTCCGCACTAATTTCTAGATATTAAATGAAATCTTAAAATTATTGAATGTTCTGTGTCAATTTTGAGGGCTTCATCAAGAGATTCCATAAAAGTGCGCCGCGATAAATCACACTCCTCTTTTTAAAATTTGGTTTTTGGAATCTCAAGCCTTTTGTACCACGTATAGGTCCGTATCTTTCGTTATTTCTCAAACTGAAACCATGGGATAGGTATGGCTCTGTATCAGTATAATAATTTACACATGGTAACAGAATAATGGTATTGACACCCTTGTTTTGATGTTGCCAATTAAGGTCAGAAGAGCTTGTGTGCTAGAATCGTACCATTTAGCACCGGTAATAATTTTGGCCGCTCGACTTTGAAGTTTCTGTATCGTGTCCTTATTATTATCGCTACAGTTTACCAGATACATCACATAATCAATATGAGGTGATACAATCCTTTTTTTGTATTAGTGACAACGTTTTGACGTTTTCTTACATAAACAAACCTGGAAGATTTTTTTTTCTTAATATTGCACACAAGATCGACAATAACACCTATAATGTTTACAACTATGAACTTTTTTAAGATTTATACCATTATGTGTAATATTAATTTCACGTCTTTAATAGTGCAGGTGTTTTCTCGAACCCTTGATCATAATTCCGTTTTGATACATTGAGACTCAGTTTGTTGCGTACAAGCCAATCTTTGACATTAACCAATTCCTTATTCATAATTTTTCCACTATTTATTCTCAATATTTTATATCCACCACATAAAGTGCCGTATACCATCGGCATACATACTAACTTTTACTTGTGACGTGTACAATGTAGATCAGATATACTAATCAATAATAAAGGGCCAAAAAGTGAACCCCGTGGGATACCGCTACACTATTTTCTTGCTAGGCATAACCATTGACAACCGTGTTGTACTTAGGCGAGTATGTTGAACTTTACAACAGTGGCTTAATTTTAGGAGTTTAATAGCCCACCCTACATACACCTACAGTCTATGCTCAATGAACGTTATGTCTACTTTCGATTAGGCATGATGGCGGAAATGCCAATGTGGGTCCGAAGGTGCTTTTTGGCCATTTTAGTCAATACATACTTTTTGGGCAAAAATATTTTTGCGTTTTATTGGGTATTATTGAGAATAAATGCCCCATCTATGTAAGTAGGTTTCAGAACTATAATGTGTCCCAGAAGCTCACATAAGTTTCTATATTACCAGAAAATATATAGTTAAGTATAGGCGATATTAAGCAGTTAAGTGAAAATATTATGTTTTTCTCCTTTTCTCAATTCATGTTTCAAAACCTGAAAAATATATAGTTAAACTTTAGCTACGCATTCAAAACATCCATGTTTTATGCTATAAATTTAAGCTGTAAATAATTAAATACCATTGTTTAAGGTATATGTTGACCATGTCAAATTGGGCTAATTTAGGGTCAAACACACATTTCAGGCAAAATATGGATTTTGAGATAGTGGATTTTTGACATCTGTGTAAAAAAACCCCCATGTCCTATCTATGAAGTAGACTATAAATTCGAACTATGTCATCCTCATCATCTTACATACCATCATATTAATTAAATATTGGTGGTTTTTTTCACAAATCATGATTCCGAAAGCCGAATGATAGTAAAACTGTAGCTAAGCTTTCAAAAGTCCCCATTTATGCTCCAAATTTAACTGAAAATACTTAAGAAACCATTTGTATTTAGTTAGGGTATGATTGTTGATATGTTAGTTGGGCAGAGGTGTTTGAGACACTTTGTAAAGAGTCGTTGTTAACAAATCCATGTTCTAGGCATTAAAAAACACTACGTTCATCTAGCCTGCTTCAATAACAATACATTTATTTCCAAAAGGAATGTTATTTGGTCACAATGATAACTTACATTGCAAACATAGTGGGTGATCAGGGGTATGTTCCCGAACGTGGTCGTACGACAGTCGTTAGCCTCTTCTATCGCAACATTTGCGTAAAGTTCACACCTACGAATTTACTGCATTCCCGAAATGAGTATGCCTTAAGATTTCTTCAAAACTTCCGAAAAAATCTACGTCTGTCATTCCTAGCACGTACGCTTTTTTCACGACTGTTCATGCGTTCCTGAAAAATTAACTTAGTCGGCAGGATTATCGTAAAGCTACGCGAACTTCTACGTCTACTCAGCGTTGACGTGTAGCTTACCATAATAACGAAACAATTTGATATCATGGACATTATGGACAAGCTAGTATTCGTGATTTAATTTGGAAAAGTGATGTGAGGGCTGGGAGATAGTGTAAGGAGATTATTCCAACCATCTTGAAGATTTTCGAGACCCGTGGTCACTCTTGTGTTGGTTTTGGTGTGTGTGTGTGTGTTGGGAGGTGTATGTGGTGGTTGTCATGTATTTATGTTGTGTTTTTGTGTGGTTTTTTTTTTGGTTTCGCTCAGTGTCACCCAATGAACGATTTAAAACTCAATTTGAACAATTATGTAGGCCTATAATCTCTTCAATCAATCAAATTATAACATTAAAAAAAACTTGTTTGTTTAAAAAAAATATGGCTCTTTTTGTGTATTTCAACCGCACATTTTTAGGGCAGTGTCTCCAAAGAACCTCCGAGTTTTCATCAAACAATCACCGTTGTCCACGTTTAGTGAATTCCCCTTCCCCAGTTGATTAGGAAGTGATGATTGAGTACAGCATGACTCAATTGTGAAAACTTATATAAAAATGTAGGGTGATTTCCCTTTTAAGTGAGAATCGGACGTGTTTTTTCTGTACGGTAGTCCGAGGATGAACACGTCACACGACTTCTTTAGTATGTGATTAAAGCACTGGCCTGATTAAGGTTTTTGAGGAAAGTTTCTCTTGTATTACCACCCCTAGCGTTACCACCTGCAGTGACATTGTAAAGAAAAGTAAACATATTATTTTGGAGGTGTTGTTTGTGCTAAAAACAGTTCAAATGCTTAAATTTACCGTCTACAAGAATACCTGCTCTTGTGCATGATGATACTGACACACAACGTATTAAGGCATGTTATTTTAATGAAGACGACCCTAATAGGGCCTATACCATAATTATTGTGTCCTTTTGAAGTATGCAAATATCCCGAAATATATGCGAGATATCATCAAGCGTCCTACGTGTTATGAAGAGTGGGATCATCAAGTCGCCATGATTGATGATCAGCTGTTAGAGTAATGGTTGGGTAGTACTTGTAGTCATCAGGGTTTACTCCAGCAAAGTATAAACCCTATAACCCTGTTTTTGCTAAAAGTAAACAATAAAAGAATTTTTATGTAGGTTATCATGACCAACTTGACCCTTAACAAGTATTATTTTTTCAACTTCTCAAAACAAAAAATCTTTCAATCTGTACTTTAGATACAAAAATATTTCAGGTACCAATAAAAAAATTATATGCTTGATTCATATTTCAAGAACCATATCTTTAATGCCGGATTGACCTACCTAGTAGCACATCTTGTTATATCTCCTTATGTTATATTTATTGAGAAAACTTTACTATAGCCGAGCATTTGCAAGCCATGTTTTAGTATTTATTTGCACTTGCAGTAATTAAATCTGAAAAAAGTTAGGTACTGCAGTACAATGTTAACAACGATAATGAGTTTTTAACTTAATTTTATCATAAAAGGACCCTCCCGAAATTCGATTTAAAAAAAAGAAAATAACAAATAGAGTATGGATTACATCTAAATTGGTCACAAAATGAAAATAAACATTCTCACTCCAAGATATACCTAACTGAAATAGTTACTAGAATCAACATTTTATATCCTTCACCTAATTAATTAATCCGGAATTAAAAATGAAGCACAGGAGCTACATGAACACATAAAAAATATTGAAGAGTTTAACACACACACGGCACGCGAACAAAAAACTGAAACGAATCACCAATTTGATCGACAATCAAGCGGAACCTGTCCCGAAGTGTTTTAATACTTGTTACAGTTCTATAGATACCACACAATAAAAATCATTCATACCTGATGGTAATAGGCACATGGTAACCTTCGCACATACCTCAGACTTTGCAACCAGATCCAGCCCAATTTTAATCCCATCCATGAATGGAATGACCTTTAAACCGGCTTAGTTTATGTTAACGTAATATTGTCGTAGGTTTACTGGTCAGACATGCACTTACGACCAAGCTTACGTACACTGTCGGGACGCTACTACCATGGTCTTAACCAAAATCTCAAGCCGTGCGAAGATGAAAGTTACGAATCATGGTTTCGGGAACGGACCCCCAGGGCCGTAGCCGGGGGGGGGGGGAGGTGCGAAAAAAATGAAATCGGTACAATGCACGTGTCGGACCTCGCGAAAGGTCACACTTCTGACAAAATCCGCCCAATAAATTCCTGGCTTACGGGCCGGTTGGTTGAGACATTGAAATCTTAACAACTGTTTATACTAAGTCCCGCATATTGTTTGAAATTGTTTCGATAAAACCGTTCAGATTTTGGTCAGTAAGGGTTTAAAATATATAAGTAGGGCAAGAAGATCTTTGGATCGACATAATCAAGGTTCACAGGCACTGAGTTATAGTGACCGTGTTCACTATCGGTAGATTCCACCATAAGTAACATGAAGAAACAGAGGTAAGTCCAGCCCCCCGGCAAATGACCGTTTTTTGTGCACCGGTTTCAATCAAAATGGAGAGAATGGTGAGATCTGGGTTGAAAATCTGTCGCTATCAATATTAGGCATAAAATCTGTAGGAATAAAAAAAGTTGGCATGATACTTTGTTTGAATCTGACATAACCATTTTAACCGTCTTCTTACAGCGAACACGCCTTGATCGGGTAAAATTGATGATCTTCGAGCTGAACGTTAGCTTTAATTTACTGTCTGCGATATGCCGTTAAGGAGAAAATTACGCTTTCATCTCACCCCTTTTGTACGTAACTAGTTGCGTTTACCGGGGGGGGGGGCGGGGGGGGGGTGGGTTCTTGTCTATTGAAGGACTCTCTTCGATTGAGTCTTAGTATTTCACGCAGTGTTTAGTATATGGACAAGCCTTACGTAATAACAACAAACAAAATTGTTTGAAAATTGAAGGGCTCCCCCCCTCGGGAATCCGCTAAAGGACTCTTTCCAAAAGGTTCTTTACAAATGCCAGTATATGTATGTGACATTTAAGATAATAGTGATGGCTTTGAGTAGATACAGGATATATTAGCACGAGCTAGAAAAATAGCGTACGAGTTGTAGACGAGTACTTATTTTTCTAGTGAGTGCAATATATTCAAGTACACATGAAAAAAAAGCCATTCAATATTATTATTATTATTATTTAAATATCAGGCTGACTCAACGGACTTGCAGTCTGAACGAGTACGGTATTTCAACGATGCCGTTCTAAATCCCGATTCGAGACATATTAAAAAGAATTGTGTATTGCTCGGGGGACTTTCTTGGAACAGATCTGAAGAGCACTGAAGTCACACTACTTTTACTGCAACAACCGCATACTTACTACAATAACATTAAATCAAATATTTTTGTGTTGCTTAAAGTACGCACTTTAGCTTACACCACCAACCAAACAATACATTTTATCTACCTAGTGCCTTGACCGACGACGCCGCTTCCTACTCCTACTCCTACCCTACTCCTATCCTACTACTACTAATACTACTACTACTACTACTACTACTACTACTACCTACTACTACTTCTACTACTACTACTACTCTACACTACTACTACTACTACTACGACTACTACTACGACTCTACTACTACTACTACTACTACTGGCATGGACCTAGTGTAGAACATACAGTCTTGACACCGCATCTGTAAACATCCGCCATCCAACTCCACTAGGAAGAAATCTGTCCTCCCAATTTTGTCTCACACGTCGGCTCCCACCTCTCACTCCCACGTCTGACACTCCAACGTCTGTCCCCATGTTTTGACCATCCAACATCTCACTCCCAACGTCTGACTCCACAACCTGACTCCTGACGCCTGGACCTCTCTCGTCCCTCATTAGTAACATCCTCTTTCGCTCCCTATAAGCATTAATTGCAATTGTAGAATCTGTTCTCATCCCTCATTGGTGCTCCTCTTTCCTCCTATCTTTAATTGCAATTGTAGAATCTCTCTCATCCCTACATTGGTAGCACTTATAGTCCACCGCCTTTCGGGCCATGTTCTATCACCTCACCACACACAAGCCGCAGCCTCCTGAAATACCCAAACACCCATGTGCGCTAGCGCGAAGGGGAGGCGGGGAGAGGGGGCGGAGGTGGGGACACGCAGCAACTGAGGGGGGGGGAACAGGGGGGGGGCAAAGAGTGGGGAGGGGGGCACAGAGACGGGAAAAGAGGAAGGAAACAGGGAGCAGGGGGGGGGCGGGGAGCGGGCGGAGAAAAAAGACAAGGGCGAAGGGGCAAAAGTGGCCAAAGGGGGGCAGAAGACCCAGAAACAAGCAGACAGAACAAAAGAAAAAAAACAAAAGAAAGGGCGGCAGGGCCCGCAGGGCGGGGGGACAAAACCGCAGACGACGAACCGAAGAGCCAGGGGGGAAGCAACGGGGAAGGGCACACGAAGCGGAGAGGGCAAGCGCAAGCGGAAGGAAGAAACACAAGGGCCATAGGAACCCGGAGAACCCCTAAAACACCGGGAGCAGGCAGCGGACAAGCCCGCGGACAAACGTCAGGGGGGGGGCCACGGGCATGCAGGGGGACGGGCAGAGAGGGGGGGCACGGAGAGTGGGAGACACAAAGAGACTAAACGGGAGGAGGTTTGGGGTCCTTCGAGCGCTGGCTTGCACGACCAGAGCACACAACCTCTCTAGGTGGAAGCCGGTATCGAAGCTTCGAGAAAAGCACCGACAGCTAGTCACGGACGGCAATTCGCGCATGTGTAGTACCTTCGATGACTGCACCGTAGTAGACACCCAACCGAATGCCAAACTGTGTGACATGACGTGTCCATGCAAACCATGGCTTGACCGCGCCCCACAAACACGGTTCCGCGAATATAATTAGGACAGCCAATCAATACTCCATTGATTTGCCCAGTTCAAACTTGGTTCCACAGCCGGAAAATAGCCATGGCATACTTGCATTTGTCAACCTTATTAGAAATAAATGTCACCTTGCAATGATGACACGGTGGTTTTCATGAAATGCAATCTAAGTAATACCGTCACAGATAGTACATCTCATAAGTCACATTATATCGCGCATAGTCTACGATTGACTTAGGAGTAACTTTTTCAACCCTCAATTCCTGGATTGACTCATGCGCAACGTTGCTAACAAAAACAACACCACACTCCACAACGGAAAGTCTTATTTAAATTCTGTTTCAGCTTCCGATACCGAGACCAACCGGATTTTTCCATTATCATTGCGCATATAATTTTGACTACCTGATGGTCTAAAAAGTCTCTCGAACGTCATGAACACACATTGCAAAATTTCCAAAATCTCCCCAAGCTGTATCACAAATATGACATCACCATTCAGTAATAAGAGTAATGAGCGGCGCTCTTCATTTGTAAATTGTATTGGAAGAAGTGTGTACGTGCAGAGGTGTGAGGACACGGGGGTGGGGGTGTCTAAACTTTAAGAATACGGAAAGTTGCCAGTGCAATCTTGACACTTTATATAGGTAGAACATAGCATACATAGTATACTGCAATTTGATGAGGAGTTATGCGAAAAAATATAATACGGTATGAGCTGATATGCTGGAATACAGGAATGGAGTGGTTATTAGAAACAGGGGAAAAGAAAACCTGAATGAGGGAACTAGGGTGGTGGTGTTATTTTGCATCTTTTAAGGTATTAAACGTACAGAATAATATTGGTCGAGTGGTACCGTGTCTTGTTATCGATAGATACACAGAAGGCACTAAAACAATACACAGAAGGCACTAAACAATAATTTTGTATTATTAATGTCGACTCAATGAATCACCACAGCTGGGGGTGGGGGGGGGGCTATGATTGACCTGAGATGCGCGTATGCGTATCGCGTCGACGCGTACGTGCTGCAGCCGTGTTTATCTTCTCATTATCACACCGATAGGAAGGGGTTGTTCAAATTGTTGCCATTTTTCTTACGTTTAAAGCCTGATAGCCACAGTTAGGTTATAAAATGTTTGTCAGGTATATAGCCATAGCGAGATGACATAGAGTGATATTTCTATTTTGATTGCTATGGAAACCCTGCCAAACAAAATTTAAAAAAATATGAGAGAACTGTGAGTGAGTATACACCACGCAGGCACTACTTGTTAGGCATAACAAGAACAGTTGCGCAATTGCGTGTAAACTAAATGTAAAATGAACTCTCTGTAATTAGTAAATTGCTTGCTGTTCAATAATGGCAAGAGTAGTCTTTTCAGTAGTTACTGTTAAAATTTTAATGTGATCGGGCTTTTTGAGTGAGTGAGCTTTTTTTGGCAATGAGACATTACTAATTATTCCATGGGATATATTGCAGCATTTATAGAAAATGATAAGATGACTATAGAAAGTTATTGTGCTGTGTGCAATGGCTCGGGACTACAAAATAATTGCTTGAAATTTAAGTAGCAAAGTGGGAATTTAAAATAGAAATTGAAATAGATTTTTTTTTTATCTTCCGTTTTTAAGTAAATTGTGCTTAATACCACCATATTCTATGACAGTAATTTTAATACAGCAATATGGTCATGTCCTTACAGAAGCATATGAGCTTTTTAGTGTTTTCATTGAGAGCGGTGTTAAAGACTTGACTATAACTTTTTTTTGGATATTTAATAAAAAGATAGTCCCCAAAATGGGTACTTCCAAGTTGGAGTCAGATTTTTCGTTTTGTTAAAGTAACATTTAAATAGTATCATTGGATACTGTGCTATAACAAAAATTCCGGGGATTCGGAAATTTTAAAACAAAGTTGTGTGTGATTTGTCTATATCAAGGACATGGATATGAGCTTAGCTATTTCACCGTAATTGTGGAAAGCATATGGATATGAAAAAAAAAACAAACAGATTTGGTCAGAACATTGAGGGGCCGCTGCTCCTCGGGCAATCGCTGGAGTCAGCCTTTTTACTCGTAATAGACGAGTGTGTAGTTCATCAATCGATATAGTTTTCATGTAACAATGTATATACATGTTAGCAGCAGAGACCTTTAAATTCTGAGAAACAAAGGTTTGAAGTGTTTTGGGGTTCCCTGATGGATATTTGAAAAACATTTTTGACTTGGGCTTGCGCTTGAAAGTGCGGGCATTTGGGGAGGGGTCATTGAAATATGTACAAATTGTAGCAAAATTGGTATCAACTTATTCATCTGGTCATAAGGAATCCAAAAATGATCGCGTTGAAAAAGGTTAAAAGGTAAACACCACTTTAGAAGAGGCCAAATTCGCTTAATAAAAAATCGTCAAAATTGTCCGATTTTAATGATAGTAGTACCTAATATTACGTATATGAAAAAAAAAAAAAACATCGATTTGTCAGAAAATTGAGGGCGCTGTCCTCGGGAAATCGCTGAGTCAGCCTTTAATTCGTAATAGACGAGTGTGTAGTTCATCAATCTATATAGTTTCAATGTAACAAATGTATATACATTTTAGCAGAGACCTTTAAATTCTGGAAACAAAGGTTTGTAAGTGTTTTGGGGTTCCCTGATGGATATTGAACATTTTTGACTTGGGCTTGCCGCTTGAAAGTGCCGGGCATTTGGGGAGGGGTCATTGAAATATGTACAAATTGTATCAAAATTGGTATCAAATTATTCATCTGGTCATAAGGAATCCAAAAATGTATAGTTTAATGTTAAAAGGTAAACACACTTTTAGAAGAGGCCAAATTCGCTAAAAATCGTCAAAATTGTCCGATTTTAATGATATTAGTACCTAATGATATGTTGTCCTGCATGCCAAACTCAACTAAGCAACTTTCAAAATAAAAAAAATCATACCATAGCCTTAAAATTTCAAAATGGCTGCCAAACACGCAATTTTACTCATCAATGGTATTTGTAACATTGCTTGCTTGCGGGTGTCATATCCATCTGATGCAATCTGTTACAATCAGAGTGACTCTCAGATTCCTCAATGTCATTTTATTCTATGCAGACATTGAGGTTTTGAATAGCGTACTGGTAAACATTTGCCCTCTCATAACCTCCAACCCTGATGCAGAGGTGATATAAATGGGTTCATAAAATTCCGCATGATGAATGCCTATATAACAGTATAACGGTTGCTCTGTTACGTTCACACTAAAACCAACGTGGTCATTTTCCGTGGTAAGTAGTCAACTATGCACACTACTCCGTATTAGTGGTCAAATTTTGACCATAAAAAGGGTCAATTTTTACCCTTTTCGTGGTCAAAATTTGACCACTATTTCGGAGTAGTGTGCATAGTTGACTACTTACCATGGAAAATGACCACGTTGTTTTTAGTGTGTTCAAACTATGGTAATCAGTGTGCAGGGGGAATTCTGAGAGTGGATTTCCTCTTCATTACCTCCCACTTTTTGGCTTGTGCTTCAGCTATTTGATGGTAGGGGGCACTTGTATTCAAAAGTGGATATCATGCTCGTACATGGCCTCCCGAACATTCCATAAGGGCGTATTTTCACTTGGCAAGAAAAACACTTACGCAAGTATTTGGTTGATTTTGCAGCCCTAAACAGGTATTTTGGTTTGATTTTGCTACCCTAAACAAGTACGTTGGTTTAGGTTTACTACCCTAAACAATTAATATGCATAAACAAGGGGGCCTAGGGACCCACCCTAATTGCCTAATTAACATGGTGATGTATTTAAAACATTTGTTTCATGAAAAGATGCGCACACTGTCAAAAAAAAATACTGTAAATTTTACAGGAAAATCCTGGCAGCAATTCTGCCAACAAATTATCCCAAAATTTACAATATACTGTAAAAATTAATTTAATAAAAACGCTTAAAAACATATTTGGTGAGTTATTACAGAGATTGTGATTGTGTAGAGAATAAAAAAGTACTGACGAAGACCCTAACAGAATTCCCCCTGCACACTGATTCACATAATTTTAAGGTAACTAGAGCCAACTGTTAAACAGGCATTCATCATTTTATGAACCCAGATGCCCCATTATCATCTCTGCATCATGGTTGGAACTTACAAGAGGGCAAATGTTTACCAGAACGCTATTCAAAACCTCAATGTATGCGTAGAATACACACATTCACTGTGATTATAACAGTAATTCAGACTTTGCATTCAGACTTTGCATCTGATGAATGACACCCAGTAGTTGCATGTGTGGCAGCCATTTTGAAATTTCAAGGTCAGGGCTATGGGTTTTTATTATAAAAGTTGCTTAGTTGCATTTGGCATGCAGGAAAACATATCATTACACACTATAATCATTAAAATCGGACGATGTTGACAATTTGTAGCGAATTTGACCTTCTAAAAGTACGCACGTTGACCATTTAACATTTTGTCCATCTCCTTTATTAAAGGTCAGAGGTGAACAAACTATACATTTTGGGATTCCTTATGAGCAGACGAATAATGTGATACCAATTTTGATACAATTTGGACATTTTTCAATTTTGACCCCTGTTGACCTTTGATGACGCCTCCCAAAAATGCCCGGGACTTTCAAGCGGCAAGCCCAATGTTCAGTATCCATCAGGGAACCCAAAACACTTTCAAACCTTTGTTTCCAGAATTTGGTCACGGGACCTTCAGGCTGATCTTCTACTAATGTTGCTTTGATCCCTGATTGACTATATATAAGGGTGCTCGTTGAACTTGAAAGAGGCTGAAAGTTGTACCTGGATTTTCATGTATGATTGTTGTCGATAAATCTCATCTGAACATTTTGGAAACCTACATCTGCTATTTGCCTATATAAAGGTCTTAAAGTAAAATTATTGTTGTTCTAACCATGATGTTCTAACTCGCTCCTTGCATTAGGATTTTATGGAGTGTTATGGAAAGATTTTATGGACTTTTATGAAAGCTCTGGCGAAATTCCGATGCATCGTTTATGGCATGCTGTGATATTTGCGGTCAGTAACCACTTGGAACATGCACTAGAAGTTCTAAAACATGTCTCATAATTTTTGAACACCCACATAACAAAACAATTAAACCGCCAACGGAGTACATAATACGAATACGCTCTCTCTAGTGCTCAAATGAAAAGCTGAGGCCTAGCCATGAGTCCTGCTCCACGTCGGTACCAAATATTGGGAGGGCGATCTGTTGTAGTGGTCGAAGTCGCTCACCTTCACCAATGCGGTAGTCCTTTGTCAAGACTCGTTTTTAAAGAATTCATTCGGTATCGATGGGGGGTGAGTATGAAACTCACAGAGATGTTTGTTACCAAGTTGGTTTCTTTAGCTGAAAGTACCCCGGTACCCATACATTTACAAAGTCTGTAACAACAGACTAAACCAATCGGATTCGGCCCGTTGTCGATCCCCCGGTCGAGCTTGTGGCGTATGTGCATTTTGTTGCATCCATACTCGTCCTCGCAGGTTTCCTCCAAGATCTTCGTTTCCTCCTCCTGCATTGGAACTTCTTCCAATAACTCTTTCCCCGCTGTTCTGGGGCGTCTCTTGATTTAATGCATATAGCGATATTGGGTTCTGCCTGGCGATGGCCAATGTTATGGGAGCATAGTAGCAAATCCCTCCGCCGTGGTAAGTGCAACAAACGCCGCTATAGTTCCTATAAACCTAAAATTTGGAGCGTAATTTGTGTAGTTGTTGTGGTGGATATTTGTCCTACGATTTGCTTTTGGTGTCATTCATGTGCGTATTCTTTCATCTTTAACTTATATTTAAAAAATGTACGAAACGCGTATTGGCGGATATGATACGCGACATATGTGACCGGCGTAAACACCGATTTTTGTGGGTGCTCAGGATTTTAGAAAAAACAGGGTTAATTTGTCAATCTATTTACAAAAATTACTGTAAATCTAGGTTCAAAAGAAATATTTTTACAGATCATGAATTCAAAATTCTCCTCCTGCAAATTTCATTGCTCTAGGTAAGACAAGGGGCAAATATATAACAGATACAAGATTAGGCGCATAAAGCACGTGGTTCAATAGGACAGACCATTTTTTACTGTGCCCCCTTATAACGCACGCTTTGCTGAAACCGTGTACTTCACGCGTTCACTTTCCTTTTGATAGAGAGTGAGCGTCAAATGGTCGGCTTTGAACCAACGCATGTTTCGCGAGAGCTGTGCGTTCTGCACTTTTCCTCCTCACAAGCACCCTTTTTGGCGCTCATTTAAAATGTTTTATCACTCTTGAAGTTTTCCATTGAAGCATTTTATTAAAAATAAAGCCCCCCAGTTATGAGAGCTGTTTTACATATCACGAACTTGTATTTTATTGAGCTATTGACATTCTCTGACTTGTGTGCAAGTCCCGAGCACCAGTAAAAATCCCCCCGCCATGGAAAGTGTCACCTGACACCGCTATAGTTCCTATCAAACCTAGAATTTAGCGTAATTTGTGTTTGTTTTGTGGCGGATATTGTCCCTAAGAATTGCTTAGCTTTTGGTGTAATTCTTTGCGCTTCTTCATTTTTAACTCTAAAAAGCATCTTTCCGTATGATACTGCGACATATGTGAAAACCGCCGTAAAACACCGATTCTGTGTGGCTCAAGAAAGACGGGTGTAAGTTTTCAAAATCTAACTTTCAAAAAAACTGACATTAGCATCTGTTCAATAATAATAGCGCTTAATCCCCATAAACGGGCTCAAATCGCTGTTGCCAATCATTATCCGGCCGCCTTCAAGAATCGCACAATCTTTTCACTTTATCTAGGTGGGCTGCTCAAATACAATGCCTTACAAGCTGGCGACAACCTAATCACACTTAGCTTGTATATTCCCTATAGCATAGCAGCTCCCAGATTTTGCTTGAGTAGACGAGGCAATTGGAGATTAAGATAATCTTGTACAATGACACAAACACGTTGACCACAGTGTAGGCCAACGCATATTTTTTTACAATCACATAACTGATTGCACACTTTACTCTAAGACAAGCCTCTGTTTGGGGTTGGGTCTCAGATTTTCACTATGTCACTTGCTTACAGCGCAAAGGGAACTACACAACTTTCTCCGCTTGTGACTGTTTCTGAAATTGATATTTTACATGGGGGGGGGGGGGGGTGATGAGTTTGGATTTCTACTACGTAATGTATTATCATACCTAAACACGTACATCACATTACAAGGTAAGAAAAAAAACAACCCTTTTTCCATATTTTGTGTTTTTGACACAATCATATACGCGCGTACATCGCCTGTTGAAAAAGGGACCCTTTATACGACGCCGTTTTCCTTAGTTCACGTATCATATTCCCCCTTAATACAAGTGGCCGCCGGGTATTTTACGCACAACCCGATGTTTTAAAAGCAATATACTGATCTGCTAAAAAATTCCTTAATTGATAATTTTTCGATTATTAAATTGAACCCGCATATACCTGTATGCGGAATTAGACTATGGGGCATGTCCTTATATGGTGTTGTTTTGTTTGTCCCCCATCGAGGGCTTGGGGAAACCAAGTGCAAATTCATAATAATTATTAAACTCTATACCGTCTTTTTTCCCACAAATAAGAACTGGCACATTTTTCTTGAAATGAATAAATGTTCAACTGTTCATTTTATGTCCCCATAGCAGTGACCCAATTAGAACCTAGACTTCAGCAAACCATTGGAGCTAAAGAGATACGCAATTAACCGGCTCGGTGTGCGGTGTAGAAAACACTTCAGATTCCTTTTCATCTGGGAGGCAGACATTGTTATTTGTCTCGCGGTTGAAAAGACTCAGGTGTTACCACTCTCCATTTAGAGAATTCCTTTTTAATGACATAAGCACAAAATCCTTATCCTCATTCGCAAATAAATAAATCTTCTTGAGCTCTTTAGTGCTTGTTCAATTAACTTGGCCCTGTTTTATCATCATTTATTCGAAAGTAGAAAGACAAACAAACATCATGCCAGAATGTTGCTGGGCAAGCTTTGACCTAATCAACTTTGTGGCAGAATTAAAATCCGTAACTTATATTGCTTAACTTCATTTGTATCCATTTACAGACGCTTTCCGAAGGAAAACTTAGGGTCAACGACCCTATATCATAAGGTAAACTGGTTAGTTATGTGAAAGAGGACGGGTATTTTGTTATCAACCCGAATCGTGGAGGTAAATAACACCTGGCTATAACAATGGCTTCCGCAACTGGCCCATTGTAATACCTTTAGTTAATGGTTTGCTGTCTATACATATTCCTTGTCACTGATATTATTAAAAGAAAATTGAATGTGACGTTTTATTCATGTTGGTTGGGGCAACAGATGGTTAGCCATGTTAAAATTTATCAATACTTTTACAAATTACAACACCGGGTTTTGTCTTATCCCTTAAGGGACTACGGATTTTGTTATGCAGCTTGTTATTTGGTCTACTACGCCCCATATTTTTCGCTCAAACATCCAAACCACCCAAATAATCCTTTAGCCCTAAATTTTCACATAGTACAGGAGAAAAATAGTACTTTTTCTTCTGATTCCAAAATTTTTGACCACTTCCGGTAAAATCCCTTCTTGGTCTCTGGGGACGAGGCTATAGCACGGACCTTGGACCCTTTTAAAGTTTTCTTGCGGCACATATTCCTGTCACTTGTGAAACATGTTTCCTTTTAAAATAAATCAAACGTTTTAGTGTATGGGTCCTGCTCAACAGACAAAAATGAGTTAAAATGGTTTTAATGGTTGTTGTAAAAGAACGATAGGTAAAATGATATGTCTGTTGAGCAGTATTTTACACTGCCGTAGCCGTAATTAATACTCTAACAAATAAAATAAAATATTATGCCTTTGTAGGACTTTCTGTTCCTTACTATTGTAAAAATAAATTAGCTCACAAGAATGTGACCTAACTATTTTAAAATAAATTCAAATATCAGAATTTATCAGATTTTGGAAAAAATTTCAAAGAATCATTCACATGCCTAGACCATGATTTACAATAATTGGACTTAGGAAACTCATCTTCAAGAGAAACCCCTGATATTGTAATTACCTGTGATATAATTTGGAATTCGTTAACAGAGAAGGCCGAGAGAAAGGTGGCATTTGTATGTTTATCTCTAATACCGTTAATTATAAATTAGATAGTGACCTATGCCTGCAAATCCATACTTTGAATCGTGCTTTATTGAAATTGAAAGAAATGGGGATAGAAATAATTTGTAGGTACGTGGTATAGAGCACATACTTCTATAGATTTTTCAGCTGCGTGTACCCAATTTTTCAAACTGTCGGCCGTGAAAGAAAGTTATGTCATGGGTGACTTTAATATAGACTATCCTAAAAATATATATCAGAGACCAACGCACGACTATTTTGACATGATTTATCACTATTCCCATTATCCCAACTATAATAAGCCTACTAGACTTACAGAAATAAGTGCAGACTATAATTGACAACATAGTGACTACAATCTTGTACTTAATTCTTGCAATTCTGGTCACCGCCATCAGTGATCATTTGCCAACAATGTTCATTCAAATTCAAAAGGTTAAATCTAAGAATGTAAAAAAGAAAAGTTTTTTTTTTTTTTTTTTTTTTTTTAAATGTTACAAAATTTAAACAAATACGTCAAAAGGGTCAAGTGGGAAGAGTTTATTGGGATCTGATAGCGACGCTAATCAAGATTATAATTCTTTTATTATAAGACATTCAATAATTTGTATGATGAATGTATACCTTTAAAAAATGTAATATTAGGAAAAAGGGCATTTCCAAGTCACCATGGTTCACGAAGGTCTCTGAAAGTATTAGCACCAAAAATAAATTGTATAAAATTACTTGCAAAGTCCAAATTGATTAACGTTTTTCAAAAATTTTAAACATACCGGAATAAGTTAAATAATTTGATTCGTAAATCAAAACGTGAGTACTATTATAATAAATTTCAAGTCCCTTTGGGCGGAACAATATGCAAAAAACCTGGAAAACAATCAATGCTATTATTGGCGTAATAAAACCACAATCGCAACAAAAACTAATTTAAAATGGACACGGGTGAAACAATAACTGACCCCAAATGCATATCACCTGATTCAATAATTTTTTTTGTCAATATTTGAATCCCAACTGGCTACAAAATCCAACATTCTGGCAAAAATACTTGATTATCTTGGTGATCCAATATCAAAATGTGCCTACTTGCCAAACCAATTGTGGAAGAGGATATCATCAAATGTCAGTAAATCAATTCCAACAAGAGCCCTGCCTGGTCACGATGGCATTGGAAATATAATGTTAAAACGTTAATTAGAGAAATAGCTAAGCCTCTTACCGTGGTATTTAACACTTCCATATCAAGAAGTATAGTAACCGTAGAAACTAACATTGCAAAAATAGTGCCAATTCATAAGAAGAGTGCCCATGATTTGTTTTCTAATTATCGTCCTGTCTCTGTACTACCTAGTTTCTCTAAATAATAGAAAGATTGGTTTTCAACAGATTATTTCATATGGTAAAAATATATACTTAATAAGAAACAATTTGGCTCCGCCCACACCATCAACTTACTGGCAATTTGTGTGAACTGTGGATAAATTTTGTAATTCAGTAGAGAATAATGAACCTACACTGATTCTTTTTTAGAATCTATCGAAAGCGTTCGATACTATTGATCACGATATTAGTACAAATTAAGAATATGATGGCTTCAAGAGCGTGTAGTTTTTAGAATGGGTTTCAAAAATTATTTAGCCAAAGAAGCATTATGTTTCATATCAATATCCGCCAAATCTGATTTCAAACAGATTTTATGTGGAGTCCCGCAGGGATCCATCCTGTGTCCTACGTTATTCAACTCTATGTGCAATGACATAACCAGTACTTCAACATTATTAAGATTTTATACTATTTGCCGATGACACTAACTACAAGTTTGTATTCTCAACCCAGAACTGATACCAAAAATAACCTGATAATAAAGAACTCGAAGAAGTCAATAACTGGGTTTTACAGGCAAACAAATTATCCGTCAATGCCAGGACAACAAATTATATATTTAAGGAACATCCCCATATTAGTCACATTAATGTAGAGTTTGAAGAGTGCTAACAAGGCTAACACACAAATTCACAAGCGATAATTCCTGATTTGCCTAATGTAATCGATGTAGTTTTGGACAATATTCACTGGAAAGAGTAACCATACGAAATTTCTTGAGTTATCATAGAATGAAAACCTAACATGAAAACAACATCATCAGTGCTTTGTCCAAAAATATATCTTGAAATATTGGTGTATTAATAAGAATCAACATTCTGGTCCCTGATCGTATACTTTTATACTCTGTACTGTATCACTAATAATGCCATATATCAATTACTGTATACTTATATGGGGGAAATGCTCAACATGTATACTTAACAAAATATTCAAACTACAAAAATGGGCTTTAAGAACATTTCAAACATCTTATCGAAGTCATTAACCCACCTTTTCGCTCGCTATAAGCCATATTGAATGTCTTGATAACTTGCATACTTAATATGGGCCACTTTATGTTTAAGCATATAACAAATAATTACCAGTAACTTTTGATATTTATTTTGTAAAACATTCTGAAATTCATGACTACCATACGAGAAATGCTCACAATTATAACATGTCAAACAAAAAAATCTTTTCTCAAAAGTCAATTAAACTTCTGGTCCAATCATTATGTAATTCGCTACAACCATGTCCTGAAACCATCGAATCTTTTAAAGAAAACTTATCTCTCATATAATAATGATAATCTTGGGAGCAATGTCTCTTGTGGTGTCCTGGTTTCGTTCTTGGTCTTTTTGGAATAAATTCCTGTTTCTGTTTGTTCTGTTGTAAGGGGTTGAGTGCCTTCGGTCCTAATTGGCCTTTTGCTACACTCTGTCTCCTCATATCACTGTTTTTGCTTTTATAATTGTGTGAATGGAAATAAAGTTGTTGATTGAGTGATTTTGATACACTTCTCGGCAAGCGTCATTTTTGTTGTATCTATTATTTTCCCATACGTTATTTTCTAACGAATCGGGTTCGAGAAGGCTACTGGGGTGTTATTTTAATAACAATGCACCTCGGAAGCTAGGATCACAACTTAACACGCGCTCACGTTAATGGTCTAGATATACTCGTTTGGCCCAAAAAAACGCAACACTTGGTGGCAGGCGCCATAAGTTTTGAACAAAACACGTGCCTACTTATTTCTTTGTTGTAAGGTAAGATGAGACTGTTACCTAATAACCCTGAAAAGGCATAAGGTAGGTCAATATTTTTTAAGATATGATCCCACAACAAGTAAACCCCAGACCCATTTACAAATGAGGACTGGTAACCACAAGATGGCAATCAATAACACAATGGCAAATACAATATGGATTGCAAATCACATTTACGTGCCCAAATTTCTTGCAGACCAACCTCTCACTCTACTGGGGGCAAATGACTGCATTACAACTGTATTACAAACGTAGAATGAATAAACAGTAATTTAGTGGTGATAAAAATGTTTCAAGACGGTATAAACTATGACAAGTCGACAAACTCCACATAAAAGATAAATGCTTTGTGGCTGCAACTTGCTTGTTACTGAAAATTTGTACATAAATGCGCTGTGCCGCAACTTGCTTGTTACTGAAATGTTACATTCTCAACTTTATGAAGTAAAACCTATGTTTTCTACACAAAACTCTCAATAACAATATCAGTATATTCATTCTTCAGTAAATTTTTGGGTTAAAATAACTCTTTGTGTGCTCACAAATGGATGACTGCATTAGCCTCTAATCCACTGCTGTCTTATTTGGACAATACTAAGAGTTTGTTGATCATACATTCCTAATTCGATCTTTTTAGTGTGTTAAATGCCTGTGTTTAGCTGTATTTACAATAAAACATTCATATGTTAATTCTGTTTTGTAGTAGCTGTCTTTAAAAAGGAAAATGGTGGTTGACTTAGAGTATTTTTCCCATTGTGGGTTTTTTCTGGGCGCAAAACGTACGTGCCGTATTTGTAGTTTAATAGCGCTCAATTTGGTTAATAATGGGTCCTGCAGGTTACTTTGATTTCTGGGTCATATCTTAAAAAATATTGACTCTACCTTGATGAGCGTTTTCAGGGATATTAGCTAACAGTCCCTCTTACCGACCTTAAATCTCAAGAAAAGTAGTCCACGATGTTTTTGTTCAAAACTTAGGTCGCCTGCCCCAAGTGTTGCGTTTTTTTTGGGACACACGGTACAATGTCCCTGCAATTAGAACAGCGTCGTGATCTGTATATCTACTGATGGCAAACTTAAATACAATTCTATCTATGGTGTCAAACTACAACGTATGTATGTAGAAATATACAGGGTGAGTAAAAAAAAAAACTTGCACCCTGATTGTGTTTCGCCATTTTGAATTTTTAAATAGTATATATCTAACATAGGTGGTATCTGCGGAAGCTTATTTCATTATCTGTTAATTTGCTGCAAAGATCTTCCAATCGGGTTTAAGTAATAGGCCGAACTAAAACTATAACTATAGAAAACTATAGTAAAACTAAGTAAAACAACTATATAGAAAACCTACCTCATAAAGGAATATCCACACTCATACCGCTCCCCTAATAACCCCCACTACCCCTCCCTCCCCCCACCCTACCCCGACCATCCGCACCCGGCACACCCCTCCTCCTCCTCCCTCCCTCCAGCCTCCGCCTGACCCCTCTCATCCACCACTCCTCAACTCCACACGCACCCCTCGCTCTGCCTCCCCGCGTCCCCCCCCCCATCGCCAGCTCCCACATCTCCTCCGCTAACTCTCTCCCATCACCGAGCTCGTCCTGCACACTCCTCACCACAACGCCTCACTCCACGCCAGGGGCCCCTCACGGAGAAGCTCCCCCAGAGCCCCGAACCTCACCCTCCCTGCAGCCCGCCACGCTCCGCGGCTCCACAGCTCCATGCTCCCTCGTGCCACGGTACTCCTCTCACTCCTTAACTCCGCCTCTCCGACTACTCACTAAGATCCCTGCCCATTCTCCAACCACGGCCCCCTCCAGAAGGAAACTTCTTCTCTCTTCCCCCCTATTCAATGCACTCAAATTGCAAAATGCATGCCTAAATCTAGGCGTAAGCACTGATACTCCTTCATGTAATTCTGCACGAATCATCAATCATAGACATGTTTAGGGATAAATAGGGATAATAGTCTTTATTCTGTATAGGCTTGGTTTGATGTTCATTCAAAATCCTACTCCAATGATAAACCAAAACTCCCCATATCTGTGCTTCTATTTACAGCACTGTTCAATTAACCTGTTAGCAGTTAGCTTTAACACTAGTTACTACTACTCGAAGCTTAATGACAAGCAATCAATACAACCCTTTGGAGTTTGGTTAACGCGCGTCAATAGACCGGTGACAAGGCCAAAGTGTTTTTTAGATGTTTAAATTTAAATTTCTTGTTTTTTTTTTTTTTTTTTTTTTTTTTTTTAAATGTTTAAAAAGTGTTATTTATATATAATACTCTAAGTGTATGCTATATAACATTCGCTATGATGCTTCTTGAAAATAACAATGCTTTCGCGCTGACTCCATATTTGGAACATTGGGGCACTCTTCAAAAATGTACTGTTACTATGAAAACTTCTCCGTTGAAGCTCATGTGAATTTCGTTCACTGATCGTAAATCCTTCAGTACGTGAAAAGGGTAGGACTTATCCGCATGTTTGTTAGTTTATGAATGAGGGCCTTGTACTCAGGCTACACACATAATTAATTAGCACTATATAGCGTGCCATGTGTAAGACATCTCCCGACGGGGCTTCTTCAACCCAGTCTGGCATCATAACAGTCAAATTTTGAAGTGTTGAATCTATGCATAAATGAAAAAACGCCACAAGTTTATTACACCAATGCCGTCAAATATTGTACGAGTATAAAGGTTAACCTCAGATTTGCCATAAAAGTCGGCAATATGATAAATGGTTGAAAGTGATAGAAGGAAATATTCGAAATATCACTTGTCAAACTGTAGCGATCAAAGGCCAAAGAGAGAAAAAACTAGATACGGGACGATGCAGTAAATCCTCTGAACCTTCACTCATAATTCCGATTTTAACCGTAAAAGTAGCCATCATGATAGAATTGGTTTATTTGCTACACCTATTCTTACTATTGCACATGTGGGGAAATTTAATGTCAAGCTTTTCTACACATGTAAATACAAATTTCCATTCATTCAACCACTGTCTGTTTCTCAAATATTCTTAAGCTGACTCCACGCAACGTCATTTAATGAGCATGCCGTCATCGCGAAATGTCCTACAACAGTTTTTCTAAGGTGTTATTGCTTTAAACAAGAAAGCAACAGCATTCGTCGTTTGTGAAATTTGGACTAGTCGAAATACCCTTGAGGTAACGTGGCCATCCTGCTGCATATACTGTTACTGTTGATTGTAAGAAAGTGGTTTTTGCATTCGAGTGACATTACGCCCGTAACGGCTTTGATATCATTTTTGTTAATCTCCCCACAATGCTGCCGTTTGGGAGGGCGTTTTACTTAAATATTATGTCTTCGCGGTTTCAATACAATAGTTCATTTGTGGTTGCGACAAATATTTATTCCATAAAGGAAAGTTTGGCACGGTGAACGTTGACCAAGCGAGTAGAGAACCGTCCCATCATTTGTACACTATGTATAGCGGCTGTGTACTCTGCTGGGGCCCGGATTAAATTGCTGCTGTGTTTAGTAAATCCAATATTGTTTTCCTTTGACTGTAACCCACTTTTGCAAAATGCACTGGTTCGAGTATTCTTTTTGGTTTGTCTTAAATCGAACTGCTTCAGCTGATAAGTGGCCGTTTGTCGCCACATAATCGATTTCTTTGCCTATTTAATACTTTTAAAAGAAGAAAACTCAACCATGTAATTATATCATACTCATAAATCCAGCCTGGTTTCTACATGAAACATGGATTTAACCAGACTAGCTGTTGCTTGTTACATACTAGCCTATTTAGCGTTCTCAGGTGAGTATTTTATTCATTATTAGGTTTACAGAGTTAAGAATGTTGAAACGATCGTCCGTACAATTACTTTACTTATTTAATTACAATTATATTTAATAGTATATTCGTGTTTCTGTCCATTATTACATTGTAGTTATAATAATAATAATATTTTTTTTTCAACACGGTTAAAACATGTTCAATATACAATATTGTTCTTCCACATGTCCGTAGCTTTAAAATAATACAGAAAACATACATTTTAATTTTACATTTTAAAATTATACAATTAAACAGAAATATACGCATAAGTACATGTGTTCAAAACAAATAATTAAAAGAGGCGAGTAAGGAAACAGACAAACAATTACCCAATTAAAAAAATCCAAAATATCTCTCAGAAAACAGAAAATTAAATAACTGTAAAATTTGCAAAGGTACTTGATAAATTTGGCCACGTAGATTAAAATGACCAGAAAGCAACCAAGTAAAACAAAACAAAAAAATCAGGAAATGTGTTAAATTGGTCTTATAGATCAAAAATGGAAAAAACTAGAAAAAAACAAAAATAGTTGGTCTGAATGTGTACACTTGAACAGTATACAACTGCTTTGAGGGGTGCTTTTTCGTAATATGAGAAGGGCCAGAATTTGGGACTCATAAAATTCCCTTAAAATAAAGGGTAATGATAGCACATGTTTTTTATAAAAGAAATTATTAATAATATCCGTAACGATTGCTCGAATTCAATGAAAAGTGTTCACCTGTTGATAATTGCCCGTTAAAGAGTAATTCGAATAGTAATTGGTCTCAAAAAACCCGTGTTAATGTATAAGTAATATCTGAACTTCAGCAAGAGAGGGCGCTATTGCCTATGCATTTCATAGCAACACTCATTTATACTGTATTGTTCTTAAAATGATTAAATCAATAAAAATAATGTTTATTATAAAAGCTTAAATTTGAACTGTATTTTACCAAGGACATCGCCGGATAAGGAATGAAGGGCGCCCTCTATAGTTTTCATGAGAACGGATGAATTTGAAACATTCCGCATTATAAAGCGACATGCTCAAAGTTTACCTTTTCGTGGTTTAAAAAAATCCACTTAAATAAATTCTCAAAAAGACGCTTTTATTTAAAATTATAACACAGGCTTCAATGGGTAATTGAAATTTCCAAATATGAACCCTTTCCCCCCCGAGAACCACAATGCCGCTTTGCAAGGATGTGCGTTTTATTAATTAGCAACATATATGTGAGTGGCATTCTGGTTCTTGGGGGGGGGGGAAGACCCCATTTATGCATTTTTGTTTTCTGGGGGCCTGAACACTAAATGGAATTGCCGAAAAAACAACAACAACCTATTACATATACATACCATATCACACTATAAGGTAAGGCATGCTAATCTAAGCTCAAATCGAAGTCTTTAATATAGAAAATCACAACTTTGTTATAAAATTCCGGATCCGGAAATTTGGTTATACACCGTATCCTATGGCACTGTTATACTATGCATAAATGTTGACTGCGTGAAAACGAAAAATCGGATACATTTCTAACTTTGGAATTAACCATTTTAGGTAACTATCTTTAGTTCTAGATGACTATTTTTAAGTACACCAAAAAATTATATTTCGAAATCTCGGAGTCAGCCTTTAATTCAAGACTTGGTCCATTTGCTATGTGTGTGTGTTAGAGTGTACCTTTAAAGCTTCATCTACCTCCCATAATGGAACTGACCCCTCCCTCCAGTTTTTTCCAGGCCCTACATGATTTTTTCAGAGACAGACTTTTTTAATGTGATTACTAGTACTACAGGTGGATCGGTTTAGGGCAGTGGGTCTTCCCTCGCTTCGCACCACTGGGTCAATATTAAAAGTTAATCTGATTATATTTTAAATACTTGCAAATTATTGCCTGAGGTAAGAGGACTCCAAAAAGTATAATTTTGATTATGTTAAATGTTTACTTACAGAGATAAGGGTCAAAGAAAGTCAACACCAATTGGATTATGTTGCCCTATGACCTATTTTGTCGCATAACATGATAACTATGCATTGCAGATGGTACAAACTATTCCTTATTTTGACACATTAAGCTAGATGAACAACTTCTTTCATTTGTTACCAAAATTGGAGCAACTTCTGATTTTGACCGCAGTACAATAGAAATTGCTTTTTTGTTTTTACCATTTTAGCCATTTTACCCTATAACTCCCAAACCAATGGTCATAGATGGTACAAACTATACGTTTTCGGAATCCTTGTGACTAGACCAACGATATGGCATACATTTCAACATGATTGGAACATTATAAAAGTTTGAACCCTGTGTAACCTTAAAGGGACATAATGGCATGTAAACAAACTTGACATAATGAAAAGGACCCTTACTGAAATCACTTCCACGAGTTTGAAAACAATTTGGATGTTTACATTCTGTAAAAAACAGGAAGAGTTCCACCGGGGGGGGGGGTCTCAACTTTTTTTGGGTAGGTATGTGCCTCCCGAATTTCAAAATTTGAGGCTCCGAAGCTGATTTGAGGCCCTAAAAAATGGGGTCTCCGAAACTAGGTTTTCAAGAAATTTAAAAAAATAAGCTGCGATTTCCCTCAATTTCCAGCTACTTTTTGAGGTTTTTTGAAGAAAATTTGGTAGAATATGGATTTGGACATGAAAAGTAAGGTCTCTGGAACTGAAATGGTGCTAAAATTGGGGTCTCTGGAACTGAAAAAGAGCCTGAAAATGAGGGTCCTATAGGCGGCACATACCCATACTACCTCCCAATGTGGGGAGGTGGCAGTTTGTGGCAATTTCTAGAACAAGGATGCTGACATTACTGCCAGCATTTACCAAACTTGAAAAGCATGTTGACACCAGCTCACAGACCATTGCTATTGTGTCTGTGCTAATCCCGGTTAACCCATCTTTCACTTGCCAGATCAATATCTTACTACAGGCCTGAAGTACAATTCCTGAATCCCGGTCTGAAATGCTTTTGAATTGTGTCGCAAAACATGCTAGATACAGTGTAAATTCTGTCAGGGATGTGAACACCTTGCTTATCTGTTCCAGAAATTGCCACAAAGTGCCACCTCCCCCCTGGAACTTTTCCTGTTTTTACAGTATTGTAAACATCCAAATTGTTTTCAAACAAAAAAAAAAAAAAAAAAAAAAAAGGTATAGTTTGTATTATGTTAAATGCTTACTTACGGAGATAAGGGTCAAAGAAGGTCAACACCAATTGGGTATGTTGACTTATGACCTATTTTGTCCCATAACATGGTAACTATGCATTGCAGATGGTACAAACTATTCCTTATTTTGACTCATAATGCTAGATGAACAACTTCTATCAATTTCATCAAAATTGGAGCAACTTCCGATTTTGACCCTGTACAAATAGAAATTGACCTTTTTTACCATTTTAGCCATTTTTACCCTATAACTCCAAAACCATTGGTCATAGTTGGTACAAACTATACATTTTTGGAATCCTTATGACTAGACGGACAATATGGCATATATTTTAACATGATTGGAGCAGTTTAAAAGTTTGACCCCAGTGTAAACTTAAATTGGCCCCTATTGAAAAAGTGACACCACAATTTGAGAGTACTACCTACCTAGCGTTGATATAGAGGGTCCATACTAACTACCAAAGGTGTCAAACCTTTTCTGTAGTGAGGGGTAAACGATGATGTTTGACCTGGGTCCTAGCTCCTCCACTAGAAGTACAATGCCTGAATCCCGGTCTGAATGCTTTTGAATTGTGTCGCAAAACATGCTAGATACACTGTAAATTCTGTCAGGGATGTGAACACCTTGCTTATCTGTTCCAGAAATTGCCACAAAGTGCCACCTCCCCCCTGGAACTTTTCCTGTTTTTACAGTATTGTAAACATCCAAATTGTTTTCAAACTCGTGGAAGTGATTTCAGTAAGGGTCCTTTTCATTATGTCATTTTTGACATGCCATTATGTCCCTTTAAATTGGCCCTATTGAAAAAGTGACACCACAATTTGAGAGTACTACCTACCTAGCGTTGATATAGAGGGTCCATACTAAGGGAGCGGTCATTATTTATGCCAGGGGGAATGGAGGATTTCAACTTTTTTCAGCAAAAATTTTCGCGTTCCACCCTCACTTCCGTTCAAAAATTTCACACTCCTCCCTTGATCATGCTGATTTCCCCATTTAAAAGTTCGTGTTCCCCTCTCTCTCATTGATGAAAAATTTCACGTTCCCCCCTCTCTCACAAAATTTTTTCGGGTTCCCCCCTCAAATCTTCCATTCCCCCTGGCGTAAATAATGACCCCTCCCTAACTACCAAAGGGGTCAAACCTTTCCTGTAGCGAGGGGTAAACGATGATGTTTGACCTGGGTCCGTGCTACTTTTAGATTAGATACAAATGTGATTAATAGAACGTAGAATGTTAAAGCATGATCAAACCAGTACATTGGAGCAATGCTATTTACTGCAACTCTTTGTAGTGACACCTTTTTTTATTCAAATGTAGTTCGTGTTGGTATGCGTGAGCGGATTTCTGATGTCCTTTGTCATTGCATTTGGTATTTTGTTGAAATCATGCGTTTCTATTTCATTAAGTAAGAATGTTGGGGGAACTTAGGACTTGTGATACCTAGTTGGACAATGAAAGTAAGCCACTTGTGGTAATTCCTATAACTACCACAAAGTCATTCAAAATGCCCCAGTTGCTGATTTGCTTGGATTGTAAATCACATAGTGCCCTTTTAACCTAACTTTGATAAATTTAAATTTGAATCAAACGCAAATTCGATGTCTGGATCTCCTAAATGGCTTTTAAACTCTCTTACAGTTCATCATATGCTATGTTAGTCTTAAAATCAGGTCTGTGCCTTTTAAAATATAACCCAAGATGGATCTTTTTTTTTTTTAACTTGTACGTTACGGAGAATGCACGATAATTGTTGATTCGTGCTTCCGAATTGCTTCCGATTTGGATAGCACGATTCAATAACGTCGTTGCTTTCATCCGACTTACCCTAAAAGCCCCCCTCCGTGTGGGGGGGGGGGATCCGCCCACCCTCGCAGTTTTTTGGTCGTATCTCACCGTTTTTCCAAGATACAGGGCGAGGCGAAATCCGCCCCCCCCCCCCCCCCGGCGGTGATAGGGTCCCAAAAGAACAGGCCCGGCTCTTTAGTTTAAACCATTGAGTTTAATAAAAATCATAATATATCAGCAATTACGCGAATATGATTTGTATACCTGTGGATTCGTTTGCATGTTTTTAATAACGTGCTATCACCAATTGATTGTTACAACACCTGCTATTTTTATACTAAATTCTGACAACTCTTTATTTGTCTACCGGTAGATTTCGGTACATATTTGATAGATTAGTCAATACTGTAAAATCAACCAAGCGGTGTTAGTATCGTTAAAAAAACCATGTTCAAAGTTGAGATCGGCAGGTCCACCCAAGTCTATTGTTTCACAACTACCAAATTGTTGGACAGGGTCATTTTACATGCTTTCACCAACAATCAATAGCAACGAAACGACCTTGCCATTGTCCACATTCCTTGCACACAGCCTGCACACGTCTAGTTCATCAATCGATGGAAACCAGCGGGCATGCCCACACGTTATAGCATACGGATTTAATCCATATCAGTAAATGTCAGGTTATACTTTTCCGTGGTCTTCGCTTCTCAAAAGAGATAAAGTAACACTTACACCATACTTTTTGTAGCACACAATTCAGTTAATATGATTTGGGCATGCTTTAAATTTTGTGGATTTCTATAACTCAGAGAAGACACAACCGCTTTTTCAAACTTAAATTCGTCTCTTTTAATTCGTTGTTTTTTAAACCCACAAACACCCTTTCAGTCATATTAGACCACTTAGATATGTAAGTTGGCATTCCGCAACAATAATACATGATTTAATAACGAATTCAGGCATTTTGGACCTCAAACAGGACATTTTCCAGGAGCGTTTTCGACCATCTATTGAGGTCCCAGTGATTGTCTGCTTCTCGTGTAACACGAAACAACGCATGTGACCTCCTGGATTATGGTTAAATAGTTGCTGTAAACACCATCTGTATTGTATAACTGTAGATTTCTGATACAGCACGTTTTCAATACGAAATTCTTACACCCCTGTTATGTCGTTGTATACCTGTAATTCGTACACACAGATGTTCGTAGGTTATAGTACAAGCGAATCAAGCACAAGCGAGCATTGAATCGTTCTTTGCTATATGGATATTCTTTTTTGCAGCTGGAATAAGCTGCGATTTGTCGTGAATCGTGTTTTCCCTCCAACACATAAAATAATTCTGATAAATATTATCACTCAAAATAAAGTATTTTTGAGTCTGACACAAGTTAAGTGATGTACATCCACTTGCCCTGCTAAACGAGAAAGCCTATTAAAACTGACTTAACCATTGCTCA
Organism: Ophioderma brevispina; assembly: GCA_023653785.1. Classification (NCBI taxonomy): domain Eukaryota; kingdom Metazoa; phylum Echinodermata; class Ophiuroidea; order Amphilepidida; family Ophiodermatidae; genus Ophioderma; species Ophioderma brevispina. The sequence goes on from JAMKCH010003926.1 coordinate 94,146, forward strand.
CAATGTAGAATCAATGTCCCCCATTAACCTTTTGAATAACTGTGGATTTGGTAACTGTTAAACCCATCCATTGAGAGTCTGAAGCCGTCGAAGTGGTGTTGAGTGGTGTCACGCATCAGTGCATGTATGAATGAAGCATTTAGTACTGCAGTGGCCATTGCTATATGCCCAGTGCATTGCACATGCATGTGCGCGTCTTCTTGTTTTCTGGGTATTGTCTAAATTTGCTAACCAATGGATATATGGTGGATAACGTTTAGCTTGAATTACAATTAAACCAACTATGAAGCACCTGCGGGCGTTGATTTAACCTGAAGAAATACGGCAACAAAGATATTTCAAGAAACCAATATCGAGCCTCAGTGCAGATTCATATACCTTTGGAAATGCATTTAGTAATAAGCGATACGGAATAAGTTTGATTTTGGAATTCTAATATTCCCTACGGAAATGCCTAAGGATTACGACATGTAAAATCAGGTCCTAAGGTGTGTGATCTTCTGTTAGAGGCCAAAAATTTATCACTTCAGGCGCTAAGGCGAGTACAAAGGTATTTAAATCGCGCTTCATTACATTGCTATTTGAAATGTTTTCGAGTGTTTTATGAACCAATAAAGATATAACTGAGATAAACATTTTTGCCGTTATTAGTAAAAGAATAAAATGTCTATATAATTTATATTTTGTGTTTGCATGAGTCAATACTCAGAATAAGTAAATATGGGAATTTTCCTGAAGCCCCCTACATTTGGTGCTCCTTTGCGTCCCTAAGAATATAAGATTGGTAAAGCCCGTATATTAGCACCCCTACTGTAAAAAATACCTTAGTCAACTTGCTTTCTCACATTTGGAGGTCCTACACTGTTAAACTAAGACAAACTGTATAACTGAAGCCCCCTACATTTTGTGCCTCCTTTGCGTCCCTAAGATATAAGATTTGTAAAGCGCCGTATATAGAACCCCTACTGTAAAAATACATTAGTCAACTTTCTACTTTGAGTCCTACAACTGTATACTAGGACACCTTTTGCCTAACTCAGTCAAAACGATGTTGTAAGAGAGTAATTTGTAGAAGACTGAGTATTATATTACAGTGCAATGTTTGGCGTTTCCGCTAAGAATGGATAATAACCTACGCATAATCATTACCATATCGATAAACGTACAAGATGAGTTAAAATAAATGAAGCAATATATACCATTCTCGTACTTTGCAACATTAGGGGCACTTGTATACCCGCATGACAAGTTAACTCTAACCTAATCCTTACTACAACACCTAAACTATGACCTAACTTTACATGATGCGTTTAAAGTGAAAACAAAATCTTTACATGAAATCTTTCTATGTAAGCCTAGCATAGGCTTAAATTGTTACTCATTATACAGAAGAAAATTACATTGAAATAAAGTTAAAATAGAAAAGCAAACAAACAAACTAAAACAAATGAAAATATAAATAAAATAAAATAAAAATAATGGTAACCTGTATAGGCCTACTATGAGCCATTTCCAAGCTTGCTCGATTTTAAGTCATTGGGCAAATTGAAAAAAAAAAACACCCACTGAAGTAACAGGTACGATTTATACAATTTATGACAGGTGTAACATTATTGCACTTGAAACAAAAATTATAAACCTACACGTGTGCAAATTGTGTTATATACATGTACGTCATTTCTTAATCGTGGCAACAAAATTACGAACCGAATGATTTTCCTTAAAAAGATGAAGAGAACATAATTGCTCAAAATTAAGCAGGTAATACTAGAACAATCTAAAAAGGAGAAAATTTTCTAACGTTATTGTTTGATGCTTATTATAAGTTTCTGTTGTTGTTTTTCTACACATGTAATGCAACTTTTCCATTGTTATAATGTAGATTATTTTTTTTACGAATCCACACCTTTTTTGCACGAATCTATAGTGTACTGTAGATTCGTGCAGAAAAGTGTGGATTCGTAGAAAATAATCAACAGGACAAACAAGAAATGACGTCATAGCAATGGTTTAATATATAATATCATTATTTATCCCCAATATTTCTGTAATGCATCAGGATAGCTAAAACTTAAAGGCACTATCAGTGATTTGATAAATCAGAAAATCGAAAAAATAATCAAAAATTAGATTTTCGCATGTTTGTAACAAGAACAGGTATCCTAACACACCCTGCAAAAGATAGGACCAGAAGCAACCTGATAAGGAAAAAATAAGAAATTTTAGTAATTAGTGTCCGTACGGACACTTACTACAACACGTAATTGAATGGAGATTCGTATTTTTGAACACTGCCGTTTTCTTCCACTCTTTTGGATAAATCACTGATAGTGTATTTAATGCGTGTATATATTGTCTTGTTCCATGATTAAAACAAAGAAATGTTTTCTATTCGGTTAAGTGCACCCTAACAATTGACCCAATGCGCTAGATTACATATGTCCCCATCTCGATCATGCCAACTTCCACATGCTTTTAAACGAGTGGCCGAGCTTTGAAAAGTGGTCTAGTTTTCGAGTTACCCCTCCCCTCGGAAGGATAAATATATGAGATTTAAGAAAATGATGGTTGTGGTTGAAATGTTTGGTGGCAGGGATGATTTCTAGGCCGAAAATGCATTTTGGGCTGCAAATTAAGGCAAATTATTTAATTTTTAAAGTAAAATTATTACAATCTTATTTTTATGGTATCCTTTTTGGTCCCCCGCCAACTTTAGTTGGCAAAGGGGGACTATAGAAATGCTCTGCGTCCGTGTGTGTGTGTGTGTGTGCGTGTGTGCGTCCTACGCAATATCTCGGGATCTAAGCAAGTGTGGGAGTCTATCTTCGCAACATAGATGCATCTCAAGTAAGCGTTGGCTGGGATGTAATGTGGGTCATGTGACATAGGTCAAAGGTCAAATATGGTCAAAAATAGGGTCAAATTTGGTCAAAAATAGGGATATATTGTTATGAGCCTTGTAAACACGATACCTTTTGATCTAAGCAAGTATGGGTGTCCATCTTCACACCATATATGTCACCCAAGTAGATGGTGGATGAGTTCGGAGGTGGGGCATGTGGCATGGGTCAAAGGTCAAATATGGTCAAAAATAGGGTAAAATTTGGTCAAAAATAGGGATATAAGCCTTGTAAACACGATATCTTTTGATCTAAGCAAGTATGGGTGCCCATCTTTGCACCATGGATGTCACCCACGTGGTCGGTGGATGAGTTCGACGGTGGGGTATGTGGCATGGGTCAAAGGTCAAATGCGGTCAAAATGGGATTAAATGACTATAACCCTTGGCAGTTGGCAATTGTGGCAGGATGATGCAACTTGGTGGGTGTGGCCAACATTCAGTGCTGAACATTTGAAGGTCATTTCAAGGTCATGTGGGGTCATTCAAGGTCAAATGGAATTAAATTGCTGTAGCCTGTCATTGTGGGAGGATTGAATGAACCTTGTGGGTCCTACTAGGCCACATTCAATGCCAATTAAATTGGAAGGTCACTTCAAGGTCATGTGGGGTCATTCAAGGTCAAATCACTAAGTATGTGGTAGGATGATGAAACTTGGTGGGTGTGGTCAGCATTCAGGGCTAAAAAAATTGAAGGTCATTTCAAGGTCATGCGTGGTCATTCAAGGTCAAATCACAAAGTATGTGGTAGGATGATGAAACTTGGTGGGTGTGGTCAACATTCGCTGCAAAAGATTTGATGGTCATTTCAAGGTCATGTGGGGTCATCCAAGGTCAAATCCATACACATGGTAGTATGGTTATGAAAACTGATGGGTGTAGTAAGCATTCATTGCCGAAAATTTTGAAGGTCATGTCAAGGTCGTGGGTTATTCAAGGGCAACTAACTCAATATGTGGTATGTCATGAAACTTTGTGGATGTGGTCAACATTATTTTCTAAACCAAATCATTTCAAGGTCAAGTAGGGTCATCTAAGGTAAAAAAAATACACATAGTTGTATGGTCAATGTAGTCAACATTTGATATCGTCAAATTGCAACTGCTATGGCAGCAGCCTCAGTGGTTTTGAGAACCACTTATTTCCATCACAATTCTCCCTGTGATCTTAAAATTATATTTCCCTCCATTTACTATCACGACGGGCGGGGGACCTTTGTGGTTCGAGAACCACATTGTTGTTATTGATATAGGTTTTATACATTGCATAAAGGATTCAGGTAATACTCGTTGTGGTGACATGTGATAAAAAATGATTTTTTTTAGGAAAAAAAGGATTTTGGGGCTAAAATTCTAGACCCTTTGTATATTGTATAAAACAGAAATCCATAATATAAATGTCAGAGATTGATAGTATTGCATCATGATTAAAATTTGTTTTGCTAAGAAATTAATAAATCTTGATTTTCTTAAGCTTTAGCTCAAAAACGTGATTTTTTGACCCAAAAACACCCCTGCCACCAAAGTTTTTGACCACAGCCATCATTTTTTAAAATGATTTATTACTATCTTTCGGATAGAAGTGGTTGCGTTTTGTTGTACCAAGGGGAGGGTTGTCGACAATTTTGCAGTCCAAACCGCTCCACTATTTAGCATTCCCGTTTCTTTATTCCAATATAGCTTATGGCAAAGAACATCTGGGAGGATCTGAATACGTATTTGCTGTTCCGATGACAAGATATTATTACTGGCATTATCCACCACGTGTTTTGATCACAACTTCCTCAAGGGAACCCGTCCATACTTCCCTGACCATTCCTGGTTTGAGATTCGAGGTTAATACCACTATTACTAGAAATGAAAACGCCGATATTAAATTACCTAAAACAGCTCTCATGACTGGATCTGGCCAATATGACAAGACTGTCATCGTGAAATCATCAAGTGACGTATCGGTTACATGTTTTGATAACGACTATTTTGATGGTGATGGGTTTCTGGTTCTTCCCACTTCCAATCTCGGTACTGAATACTATGTTGTTACATATGTTCCCTACTCCACATCATATCCATCTTCTTTTGTGTGCGCTCTCGGCATGAGACCCTCCGTTACGTTATCACCAAGCAGGACAGGAATATTGTGATCAATCTACTACCGTGTGAGACCTATCGCTTGAAGGAATGGTACAGACGATATGACAGGAACACATATTCGTTCTACAAGACCCGTGTCTGTGACGAGTGGAGTCTGGACAAAGGTTCCTGTAAATGTTGACGTGGCCGATGGTTTGCTAGCTAACATACCCACCTGTTGAGAAAAAATTGGCCTAAGTTTGTGTAGCACCTTTGTGACAAAATCGTGCGGTTATCGATATCGAGTCCGTCCCCAGCAACCATAAATACCAGAACCACTTAAAACATAAAAAATATGCGGGACAATCGAGCTGCAAGCAGGGGAAATTCTACGAGGTGATGTCCCGAAACGAACAATGATCACGTGATTACATCTGACTGTCCGTTAGTTATACAATACATTAAGGGATTTCGTGCTTGTTGGTTAATCGGCGGCGATCCTTCAATGATAGTTGTACCTTATATGGACTATATTAAAACAAACGTGGTATTCCCTGTCTTTGCATCGATAGTGAAATTACCTAAGAAACAGTATCATTACGTCATAAACGACTTCAGTACGTGGATGGAATTATATGCGATGAAAGACACCGTGCCAGGGACTGGGATCAGGCTGACGACTGATGACCAATCAATGTGTAGTATTCGCGGTGAAGTATCAAGGGGGCTTCATAGCGTAGGAAGCACCCAAATCCTTTGGCAAATTCACAGTTACTGTCTAATGGTGTGGAACTAGATGCCCCTACGTCATACGCTTACCAAGCTGGAATTGCCTATGCAGGTCAGTATTGATTATGCCTACATAATATAAAAAGGGAATAATTATGTCGAAGAATAAAAACGCAGAATAAAAATCTGAACTTGGTACTCATTAAAAATCAAAGTATCATTTTCATGGTTTTATGTTGATTCATCAGCAGAGATACAATCATTTAAAGGCTGATCAGAGATTCCCGATGAGGGCGCACTATTTCAAACAACTCATGGTTTTGGCATATGCATAATACTTGTCCACATACTAATTACTGTGTGGAAATAAACTAAACTAAAAACGCAGTTCTTCATATATAAAATCACAACTTTGTTATAACAAAATCCGGATGCGGAATTTTCGTTATATATGCATCCTATGGCAACGGTTACACTGTGCATAAATACTTACGGCCATGAAAACGAAAAATCGGATTCATCTGTAAACTTTCGATGAAGCATTTTGTATAGATGACTATTTTTAATTATATTTCAAATATCTGAATCAGCTAAGTTGTCGGGGGGGGGGGATTAATTGTATTTCAATGCGGATCTCGCGTTCATGTATGACCTTCAACTATTGTACCCGGGGCAAGTATTTTCTCTTGTTAAAATATCCTAGCAAGAATTTTGGTTGATTTTGTGTACACTATGTGCATTATTTTACTGGCAGCAGTTATTTATAGCCGTAACATAGGCTAATCACAACAGTAAGGCAGTTGCTATTGTGCTTGCAGATGAAATTTTCCTTCTGAGCTTTTGATACTGGTGATCATGCCATTCTTTTGGATGGTTAGGTGATACTTTCAAAGTAAGATACTGCCTACAGTGATTCGTCTTACCTGCAGAACCGCCTTTTTCGTGTGCGCATTGGGAGATTCAAACAAGCATCTCTCCCTTTCGGTCTTCCTCAGGGTTCTGTGGTCCGGGCCCTCTCTTTTTCATAATGTCCTCATACTGTGTATCTGGGCAACAATCATCCGGAAGCACAAGATTGCTTACCACATGTATGCTGATGATGTGCGGCTATACTTGACATTTGATCCTAAGATTGATGGTGATACCAAACATGCTGTCAAAAGGCTCTCTCTTTGTATTGATGAAATCAGTGAGTGGATGCGCTGTAACAAACTCAAATTGAATGATGAAAAGACAGAGAATTTTTCATCGAATGTTCATCCTATTACACAAGTCGCCTCAAAGATATTACCATCAGGGTCGGGACAGTGGATGTTCCCCAGTCCTCGGCAATTAGAAACCTTGGTGTCGTGTTTGATCAGACAATGTCTATGGCTGAACATGTAAAGGTCATCATTAAGTCTGTTAACTTCCACCTTTGCAATATTTACCGGATCCGCCGCTTTATCACATTTGAGAGTTGTCATCATCTCGTCCGTTCACTGATTTTATCTCGCATTGACTATGCCAATTCCCTTTTGTATGGAATGTGGGCCAGAGATCGGAGTAAACTTCAGATTTTGCAGAATAGAGCAGCCAGGCTGGTGTTCAGATCTGATAGAAGGACACCAGCCACACCACTCCTTAAAGAGCTCCATTGGCTACCAATTAGTGAGCGCGTTGTCTTTAAGCTTATGTTTCTTACTTACAAGGGTATTTCCGGACAATTGCCATCTTACTTGTCCGAATACCTCTCTTTGTATATTCCTGGCAGGCCAGGATTGCGTTCTGCAGATGACAAGATGCTCCTCACTGTTTCCCGCACAAAAAGGTCAGTGGGTGACAGGGCTTTCAGCAATGCGGCCCCTAGCCTATGGAACTCTTTGCCTATCTCTGTTCGCCACTCCAAGTCCATTGTTACTTTTAAGAAAGCTCTAAAATTTCATCTATTTCCTAAGAGTTCGTTCGTGCGTGCAAGTCCAAAAATCACAGTGGAAGATCCGTCCCCAACCAGCCGACAGCCTCACCATCCAGGCCGATCAGGCCCGGAACTCCCCCCGGGGACCCGCAGACCCCACAGCCATCCACGATGTGGCCAATGGTTCGCGGCTCTCCACAATCGCAGTTTGGCGAAAGTTCCGCTCCGACCCCGTGAAGGAAGCCCCCTGCACGACCAACGCCAGCCCCGAGCCCGCCGAGGCCGACCCATGCCCCCCACCAAGGCCACAGCCCCCGGGCTCGCCAGACGGGCCGTCCACAAACTGTTTTAGGTTCAAAGTAGAGGATGACCATTGCTCATACCATCCGTCATTGATCCAGGATGACCGACAGGGACACCGCGACTGCAGTGTCATGGACTGGGTGACAAAGTGATTCCGTGGAACTCTCCGACCCCCAAAGGGTGCCGGCGGAGGGACTAGGCCACCAGGTTCATCACATTTCTTGGCGAGCCTGATCGTCTGAAGGTTCCTCCCAAGGTCTGCAGGAGCCACGCCAGACAAAATTGGAAGATACCCCACAGGCGTCGCCAAAAGGCAACCACCAACAAGTCTCACTGCATCACCCAGAACGACAACAACCCTGTGCGAACGCACACCGCGACTCCACACCGGTGCAGCGCATCCAGCAGCGGAGCATGCCAAGGCAACAGTCGATGCACGGTGTCAAAAGATGCACCCCATCCAGCCCTCGCGAGCCCCCCGAGGAGGCCGACACGAGACCGCGTCCCGGCAGCGACCGCCTTGGTGAGCCGACCGAGAGCAAGGCTGCGGTCCACCGCGACGCCAAGGCACCTCGGCGCCGGGCCATGCGACAGCCCTTCTCCATCTAGAGTGATGTTTAGTTCTCCTTCTGCGCATCGATCTGCAAGGCAGAAAACAGAGCCGACGGTCCTGGGCTTGCTGAGTCCCAAGCGCCATCGGCGGAAGAACTGGCTTACAGTGATTAGGTCCCTCTGCAACACTGTTTCCAAGGACCCAAAGGAATCAGCAGCTATTCCAAGTGCCGTGTCGTCTGCGTAGGAGCACTGCGAACAATCTACCCCAGGCACATCTGAGACGTAGATGTTGAAGAGACAGGGTGCCAGGACAGAACCTCGTGGGACACCATTCCGAAGCTTGCGCTTTCTACCGCGTTGCCCACCCGACGTCTCCAAAGAGTTGATCGTGTGCTTAAATTTGTTTTTTATTGCCTCACATGATATTTAATTATGCAGCTGTTTTCTTTTTTTTTTATTTTATAGTTGATGTTAAGTACTTATCTCATGGTTCATCTTTTACAATACCTATTGTATTACTATGTTTTAGGCTAAATAGTAATTACTCTCTATTTTGTAAAGCGCTTTGACCTTGTTTTGAGAAGGGCGCTTTATATCAAATGCCGTTGTATTGTATTGTATAAATGTGGGGTGCGGGGGGGGAGGGGTCAGGTTGCCACCCCAGAGAGCTATGACCGGGAACTTTAAAAAGCTTGAAAATCATGATAAAATCAGACCTTGTTTTCGCCCTGCTCAAAGGGAAATGTTCACTCCAATTCTGGGAAAATTGCCTCAAACACGTCATCCACCCGGGAAAATATGCCTCAAAAACAGGGAAATTGTCCCCCTCCAAAAGTGACCCCTGTCACGCCCCTGATGCAAAGCCAATTTACCAACAAATTACCGTAAAATTACAGTAAACTGGAAATAATTATTCCATTCAAAACACTTAAAACATATTGGCCGTATTCTCAAACGATGTTTAAAATAAACGGTGGTTAGGCCTAAACTGTGGTTAGCTAAACGCACAGTTTAAAAACCGCAGGTTAATTATTTTAACATGTCGTTTAGCTAACCACGATATTTAAACGCCGTAAATATTCACCGAACTGTGGCTATCTTTGCCTATAATATTACGTGCGCGTGAACAATATTTATGCCAGACAATGCCTTCCGTACTTGTTGATGCTAATAGGGTATGGGCCATGCCCTTCTGCACTGTCGATTCGTAATCCATATCACGGGAGGAGAGCAAAACCAAGCGTAAATTCATAATAAATTATTAAAATCATATAACTATCTGTTGCCCCAAATAAAACTTGCACCTTTTCTTGAAAATGAATAAATGTCACTTCAATTTATTTTCCCCAATATCAGTGACCAATAGATACGCTAGACGCTAGAGCTAAAGATATTTAATTACCGGCCCGGTGTGTGGTGTATAAACACACTTCAGATTCCTTTTCATCTGGGAGTGCAGAACCATTGTTATATTGTCTCACGGTTGAAAAGACTCAGGTGTCTCAGATTTAGACGAAGTCTTTTTTTTTTAAATGACGTAAACGCAAAATACTTAACCTCATTCGCAAATAAATAAATCTTGAGCTTCTATAGTGCGTGTTCAATTAACTATGTCCATGTTTTTCATCATTTATTCGAAAAGGAAGAAAGACAAATAAACATCATGCCAAAATGTTGCTGGGCAAGCTTTGACCTAACAACTGTGCATAATTAAAATCCGTAACTTACTGCTTAACTTCATTTGTATTCAATTTACCGCGCTTTCAGAAGAAAACTTAGGGTCAACGACCTATATGATAATGTAAACTGGTTAGTTATTGTGAAAGAGGACGGGTATTTTGTTACTCAACTTTTTTTTTTTTTTTTTTTTTTTTTTTTTTTTTTTTTTTTTTTTTTTTTTTTTTTTTTTTTTTTTTTTTTTTTTTTTTTTTTTTTTTTTTTTTTTATTTTATTCATTTTTAAGAAAATGTGCAAGTTTTATTTGGGGGCAACAGACGGTTATGTCATGTTAATAATTATCAATAATTTTACACCGGGTTTTGTCTTCTCCCTTTGAATGGACTACGGAATTTGTTATGCAGCTTGTTATTTGGTCTACGCCCCATAGTCTATAAGCAAGAAGTCCGCGGGTAAATTTCAAGAATGTCGCTATTGATATCATTTTATATTTTCTTACATAGACCAATGGTTTGTAATTATGGGGGTATTTAGACTTCTGCTTTACTTTTTTGGGTCTTTATAACAGATCGACAAAGTATAAAAGAGGAAGGAAAGGAAAAAATGGACGAGAAAAAATCAACTGAGGACTCGTAAAGATCAAGAAATAAACAGACCGACTTTCTAACAACGATAGCACGGCATGGCTGAAAATATGCTGGCATTTGATGAAACGTGAAGTTTTCAACACCCTTAAACTATCCCCGGACCAGTTCTAAGTTTAACAACGGTTTAGGCATGTTTAACGATATTCGGCTAAAATTTAAACGCGTTAAATTTAACCATGCTTTGAGGATTGGCTTTAAGTTTAGCGGGCGTTAAATTGCGATTTATCCAGTGATTAGCGTTAACATCGTTTGAGAATACGGGCCATTTTTTTAGTAAGTTATTACAGAGATTGTGAATGTGTAGGGAATAAAACAAGTGCCGGTCACCGCCCGTGGGGATTCGTTTTCACTTCCTGTTTTTGTGGGTTTGTTGGTTGACCGTTTAGTGGTGGGTAACGCAGACTGTGACATAATTAATCAATGGTTAAAAAAAACCCTGTTTAATTCCACATCACCTCTGTTGCCACTGATCAACAACTTAAGTCCAAACCTCTGTGTTTAAAACACCACAGTGAACATCTTGAAGACGCCACCCCTCAATTCTAGCTAGCTGAGCTACTCACAGAGGGACTTTCCTTATGGCAAGCACCAAAGTCTGTATCCTTCAGCTTAATGCCGTTGAGGGTCTCACACAGTTCTAAGCGTGAAGAATCATCGTACAGCTTCTCCAGGGAGAACTGAGTGAATATCAATCCTCCTCCAAGAAACTCACTGACGAATCTGAAGAGAAGCGTGCAAATCGAAGGTGTTTGACCTTATTTGCTTTCATCCCGCACAACACGCATGGGGATCGCTTCCATATGTAAGCAAGCATACAAGTGAGATCAACCCTGCAATCTTCAATGAATTCGCCGATCCAGTCGGATAACATTTGTACGCAATGGGAACAGCCACTTCTCCAACAATCTATAAGCCACCACCAGCTGAGTCAGACTTCAACGTGCCTTCCAGCAGTTCAGCCGAGCTCCTTCGTCTGCGATTTCAACTGTAGAAATACCGCATGGGGATCTCCAACATTTGCACAAGAATGGCAACGCGGCTCTTGAATGGATTTTGAAGCCCAAGACCTCCAACTGCTGTTTGAATTAAGGATCCGCACCCCTACTTTCTATTCAAGCAGTCCATTGAGACATGACCGGTCCCACCTGGCCAAGGCATAGTCACCAGCGACATCCGCTCCCGCTGCTCCAGAACCCCGTTCTCTCCCTAGATTTCCTTAGATCAGGTCTTGCCTATCCTTCACATGTGACATCAAGTTACGATTCTCCAGCATCTACAGAAGAAAGAGATGGTTTCAGGAAGCCAACTGGTTCCAAGTTCAAAAACTATCAGCGAACTTGTCATCCACGCTGCAGGACCCGGCTTCATCTAACTTCAACGATGCTATTCTGAATTCTTGCTCCATTGTGCCCACCAAGCAGCTAAACAGTTCCATTCCAAGACGGCAGAACAGAAGGAATCCTACACCCCCTGTTGGGACAAGGAATGCGACGAGTTATACAAAAGTGTCTTGTAATACCACGCGCTCGGATTGAATAGCAAAGGGCAACAGCTACTGGATCGCTTGGCCAAAGAGACGCACCAGATGGGCACGGGGTAGATATTTCCAATATCAACTTTACACTCAAGCCGTAAGACCTGGAACGCCATCAACAAGCTCACCGGGCGTGCTGTCCAGCTACGCAGTGTCCTTGTCTCTGCAAATTCCATGGCTTCAGTTATCTTGTCATAAAAAACAATGGGAAGGGCAACAAAAGAAACAACTCCACAGGCGAAAGCCCACTCTCGTGGAGCAGAGATTAAACCATGCTTCTCACAACCTCTCCACCGTCAAGCCCATGTCCCAACAATCACCACGATGAGATCCCGAAGAGCAATTAAAGTTCTCAAGAATGGGGAAAGCTTCCTGGCAATGACAACATTTACAGGAATTCTGAAGAAGATGGACCCGAAGCTGTGCGATGGCTCCAACTCTCCTTTCTACTTGCTGGAACGTAACTATTCCCGTCCAGATGGAAGAACTTTAAAGTCATGCAATCTTGAAGCCTAAGAAACCAGCAAATGAACCCAAAGAGTTACAGACCCATCCCTACGATATTCTCACATCTAATAAGCTGGCTTGACGGGCGACTGATACTCGCTAGGATCAATGATACGGTTGAGGCAAATTTACCCCACCCGAACTGGATTTGAAGAGTGGTAAATCACACAAATGATAGATAGCAAGACTAGTATACATAGAGACAGCCTTCCAGAAGAATGAAAGCAGAAGTTTGACAGTCTTCATAGACCTCACTGCTGCGTACGATACAATCTGGAATCGAAAGGGGTCTCTACCTCAAGCTACTCAAATCTCGCCTGATGTCAAGCCTTTCAAGTTTATTATGCTGATAACCAAGAGAGATCTTTCGTATGGAGACATCAAAACCTGGTGCACACGCCAGTAGTAGAGAAAGTAGGAGAAAGCGCAAACTTCGGAATGGTTGTTCCACAAGTTCTGTCCTGGCACCCAGTCTCTTCAACTCATTACGTCTAAGATATGCCAAAGGGAGATTGTTCGCCGTACTCCTACGCAGACGGACCGGCACTTGGAATAGCTGTGATTCCTTCGAGCCTTTAGAAACAGGGTGCAGACAGAGAGACCTAATCACTGTAAGCAACTTCTTCCACGATGGCACTTGAAACTTCAGCTAACCCAAGACCGTCAGCTCGGTTTTCCACCTTGCAAACCGCTGCGCAAAAAGAGAAATTAACATCACTATAGATGGAGAAAAACTGTCACATGACCCAACACCGAAGTACCTTGGCGTCACAATGGACCGCAGCCTTACTTTCAATCAACACACCAAGGCAGTCGCTGCCAAGACGCAGTCTCGTGTAAACCTCCTCAGAAGGCTCGCAGGAACTGGATGGGGTGCATCTTTTGACACCTTACATACATCAACTGTTGCCTTGGCATACTCCACTGCTGAATACGCTGCACCAGTATGGAGTCACAGTGTACATTCACACAAGATTGATGTCGTTCTGTGCATCTTAGTAAAGGTGCAACGAGAGATTTTGAAGCACCCAAATATTGTGTCATAATAGTAATTTCATATAGATTTGACACCCAATAGATTTGTTTACCTTGTATTTGGCTACAGAAATGTCTTAAAAGAGAGAAAAAGGGTGATTTTGATTCGCGTATATTTCAATATAAAACATAGGCTGAATTTCGTATTTGCTCCTATACAAAATTAGAAATTTCACAATTTTTGTACCAAAGAAACATTTCTCAGCTTAATCCTTTAGATGGGAATATTATTAATTGAACGCTTTACATCAGGGCAAAAGTCAGTACTTTCATTTTTTTAGGGGCACCAGATATGTGAAATTTCTCGTTGCACCTTTAAATAGCACTTTTACTACACACAGCCCTTCATGACTTAATGATCTATGGTAACGAGACCTATAGAAAAATTAATTAATTGCTGCCATGCCGAATTGTGTATTGTTCTAGATACATTAAACCTTCATGATAGCCACAATGTCAAATTCATATTTTTGAGCTCGTGGTTGATTTTGCTTGATTACATTGTAGAGCTCTTTTTCCGTATACTTCAGGGGCGTATCCATGATTACATACTCCCGGGGGAAAACTGACGACGAACTTTTGGCGCCCCTGTGGAAATTGAAAATGACACCCCATTCCACGTCTTCTTGAATATGCATAACACACACACACAAATAAACTTACCGGCGAGCGCAGCGAGCCTGAAAAATTTTAAAATTGTGTCGGCAACTGACCCCCCCCCCCCATTGAAAATGGTCTGGGAACGCCCCTGCATGTGACAAAATAACAATTAGTTCAAATTTCTCAACAACTAGCTTTATTACATCAACAGACGCCTGCTTAACGCCGAAAAAAGCTTAGATCATATGGATGAACCTGACCGGACGAGGATTTAGTTGTTCATGAATTAATGCAGCTGCATTCACCTTGGTTTTGCGTTAGCGAATCGGTCCACGGCCGCGTCAGCATTATTATTCAACAGCTATCGCACAATGACCATTGTATGATGACTATAGATGTCATGGCATTTGCTTCATTGCTATTTTTATTATTTAGATACATAACAAAAAATTAAACATATACCAGAAAATCGTGAAAACCACTTGCCTTCGCTCGGGCCTTCGATACAGGGGCTTCTTTCCCGCAGGTACAACTCAAAATCAGTCAGCCTCACGGTTACGTCATCACTGTTTTTCTGGGTGCACACACCACTAAATAAACCTGGTCTAGGACTTTCACGTTAAATTGCTTGTCTTTGAGGCTCAATTTGATTTTTTTCCTTATAATAATACAATTTGATTTTCCTTTTAATATAGGAGCCCTTTCTTTGACACTTTTTCGTATCCTTTCTGTTTTTGACGCCCTTTTTTCTCTATATTCCTCTTTTTTAGACTTCTCTTTTGCACTCCTTAAACGTTTTTCAAGCCCTTTCCTTCTTCTTTTCTGTTTTGACGACCATTTATTTTGTTTCTATATCCCCCTTTTCTTGCCGTTTCAGTTGATGTTTTCGCGACCATGTCATTATTTTTTTCACGACATTACGCTGGTTTCTGTTTTGCCCACCTTATATTCCCCTTTAAACTCCAATTTCCTTTGCTATTCTTTGCGTCCGTTTCTTTAAAAAACTATTTTTTCAACACCCTTTGTTTTTTTTTCATTTTTTGACCGCAATTTATTTGGTCGGTAGCTCCAAATTCTCTGCTATTTTAGCCGCCACTTTTACTTAAAATTGTTCTACCATTTGTTCCTTTGGCTCCCCTTTCTTTTTTTACGTTTTTTCTTTTCTTTTCTCTTCTCATTTTTTGCGCAACTTTTTGTTTATCTTAGTACACTTTTCAAGAAATTGTCAAGAAAATTCAATGAGATCAACATTTCAGATCATAATAAACATATCTGTGCCAATATGTTCAATATATTTTCCCTTGTATCTTGGTTTCCTGCAGTAGCTTATTTAACAGTCACATAATTGAGTACGAGAAAAAGGTACTAGCCCTCCAGCGAAGCGAGTGCCCCTGTACTGAAGAAGCAAAATAATGTGCATTGTTATTGTTGCCATATCCAACATGGCCCATTCACAGCATTTGCAGAATTACAATACCCAGAGGGGCATTTGTCCAATCTACAAAATATCAGAGACCTTCACCCGGCTGATCATTAACCTGCCCTCAATGTTTTTCAACGCATTCCAAAAATAGCTACAATTATTCAATGGATACCATCGGGGTGCTATTAGAAACTTAACTTAAACCTTAACCGTCTAGCATCAACATCAACCAGCCATCGGCGTTCATCACGCTAAAAACAACAGGAAATTATGTTCAACTCAGATTTCATCTTCTGCAACAAAGAAGGTAAAATCAATATAACTCAAGCTGACGGTTGCACCACTCGGGATACAGCTTCATTTGAATGCGGTGGGTAGCAATAAGTATTGAAAATGCAATCTGGGCTAATATAATTTCTTCTGTTGTCTTTGAGCATAATGGACACCGATGGCTGGTTGATGTTGGTGTTGATGCCATTTCTTCTAGTGGCGCTAGACGGTCAAGGTTTTGGTAAACCTCTAATGCTGTTGTAAATATAAACAGCGAAGTTGAATGGAAACCTGTAAAAGCTGTAAATTTAAGGGATTCTGTTGGCAGAATTGCTGCCAGGATTTTTCGTTAAAATTTACAGATTTTTTTCAAGTATATTTTAGTACCTAATTTTATAATTGAAAATTGATAATAGTCTATGATATTCCTTTACCATTACAATAAGAGTTCAACTTCTAAATTTAGTCCTATGCCTGAAAAAATGGACGTAAAAATTAAAATATTTTCCTGTATCAAAATTGTTTCCAATAAAATAAAATTAGATTAATAGTCACGGAGATCTTTATTCTTTGTGACAATCAATTACTATTAAAATTCTCGATTATTATGACCACTAAATATACATAACAAGGGTTTGCGAATATGTGATCGATAATAACAATAATACGTAACACTACTTGTAAATATTATTGTTTATATTTATATTTCTATATATTTGTTATACCTGGACGCACCATTGGATAGATATGTGCCACTGTTTCAAACTTGCTACTACTATTATTATTAAAGTTCACACACCATGAAATTATGATTACAACTCAATAGAAAGCTGGTGACCTTAGAAATTAACAGAATACAGTTTCGATTTTTATCTATCTTTATAAAGCCGTGAGGGCTTAAAAACTGCCAAGATTTTATGTATTTTCCCGTATTTTCCATACGCCCCAAAACAGCCCAATTACCTTATTATAAATGCATGACTATAATTAGGGGTGGGCAAGGATGAACTTTTTTTAAAAATCTTTTGTAAAACGCACATATTCTATGGCCATTTTGGCTCCTGAAAATGAATCAGGCAATCTTTTTTCACTCAAGATAAATTTTTAGGTTGGTTCTGCGGAGTTTACGTTTTGTACATGAAGTCTATGGGGATTTTCTGCTACTTTTGGAAAAACAAAAAACAAACATGATCTTCATCCTGGATTTTGCTAGAAAGTCACCAATAGGTGCTTTATAGGTTTAGGCAAATAATTGTCAAAGAAAAGAAATCGCAAATTTATTCTCAATGGCAAAAATATATTTTTTTTCAAAACTCTCTTCAATTGAGGCAAAGCAATGCACAGAACAACCAAAACAAGACCACTAGTTTGTGAGTGAGGGAAAATTGAAGGAGTCTTTGCAAACAGTGACATAACTTGCTAATACCTGTGAATGGTACTGGGTGTTTTCATACCAGAATGTGCATGTGTGGTACTATTATCAACAATAGTAGCAGGTAACTCATTGTGTGTAAAGAGGTGTATTCCTGTTTCTATAGATAATTTAAACCAGTAGGTGAACGTTGTAGCTTTGCTAATGAGTAACTACACTCCCTCTGCAAGGTAAAGACATTTTTTCTTTAATCTAGACAATCATGAACTTGGTTATTTTGGAAACCTATGGTTTTACAAAGGGAGGCAATACCTAGCACATGTGCATGTTACATAGTTGTCATTAGTTTGTATGTGGCAAATATTGGCAAATAACTGATTTAACCTCAAAATCCCATTGACTTTATGTACAAAATTAAAAACCATGGAACCAACCCAAAATTTTATCTTCAGTGAAAAAGCTTTGCTTGATTCTTTTTCAGGAGCCAAAATGGCCGTAGAATCCACTCGTTTTTTTTAAAAAGTTGTAACTTGCCCACCCCTACTATGATGGCGTCATTTCGTTGACACGGATCGCGTGATCACAGTGCAAATATGCACACTGTACAGCGAGCAGCTCGAGTCATGACGTCACTAACAATAATTATAGTGTCGAATGCCGGTGTGTAAGTAATCTTAGTCCGGGATCCATTGACGATAGCGGAATAAAGCGTGAAACTAATGGTGAAGAGTCAACTGAATCGATTGCCCTATTGTTCACCATTGTTCCCGGACTGTGAGCCCGGAGGACTATATCTCCTGCCACACCGGCATTCTGTATGTATTAACATTGTTATTTGCAATGTAAGAAGAGAATGAAGATGAGAAAGTTGTTGGTACTTGGTGCTATGTCTATGAGGATTAATATTGTGAAGCACTATAGACTTCCACTTACAAGGGAGGTGTGTGACCCTCGGCCGGTCAGTGGACTGATTGGTGGTGAGTGCGTATTCAGCAACCATCAACAGCTCTCTGCAAAGTTATTTCTGCACCTCTCGTGATTCATATGAATGTTTGCAGATGTCTGCTTATCATATGAATTATATGAATATGAATTATATTTTATTTGACTGGGTCATGAACTAGTTTTAAATTCGTATTTCACTCTGGCCTACTCTGTATTTCAAACTCGACCGTTACCAATTTGACGGTCATCCGACTCGAGAAGGGAAAAAACCTCATGCCGATAACTTTGTTTATGTGCGGATGCGGCAGTAAATTTCCCCCACATTTTATCAAACTCTAGAACTTAAAATTTTACTTTTTAACATGGATTGTAAAAACTAATTGTTACGAAATAATGTCCAACTTACCTGGAGCAAGTTTGGAGGAATTAGGTATACTTGGATAACACAATTTAAAACAATTTTAATATACAGACATACGTCTGATAATTTTTTTGTTTGTGTCCAAAAAACAAACAAAAACGCAACACTTGGTGACAGGCGCTATTATAAGTTTTGAACAAAAGCATGTGACTACTTATTCTTTGTTGTAAGGTAAGATAACACTGTTAGCTAACATCCCTGAAAAAAAAATCATAGTGATAAAGTCAATAGTTTTTAAGATAGACCACAACAATCCGCAAGTAACCCGCAGGACCCATTTTACAAAAATGAGGATTGCAATCAACACTTACTTACCCAAATTTCTTGCAGAACAACTTCTACTTGGTCAAATAACTGCATTTACATAATATTATTATTTAACTAATAATGATAAAACATTAATTTATTGGTGATAAAATACGTTTTAAGACAATATAAAACTAGGACTAAGTCATAGACAAACTCCACATTAGATAAAATGATTAATGCGTTGGGCTGCAACCTGCTTGTTACTGAAAATAATGTTATATTCTCCACTTTATGAAAGTAAAACATATGTTAAATAAATGTCGGCATTTATATAGCGCTTTTCACAATGTATCAAAGCGCTTTACATTTATTCCGCTGCCACTAGAATATGTCAGCTGCCTTACAATGCCCAAGGCATACTCATACCTTGGGCGGCGCTCAATGGACAATATTCCTAACAGCTCCCCATTTATCACCTGGGTGGAGAGAGGCAAGCGAGGTAAAGTGCCTTGCCCAAGTGCACAACACATTGGCATCAGTGGGACGCGAACCCAGGACCTTTGGGTCAAGAGGCAGTCGTTGTATCCGCTGGACCCCATGTGCCCTCAACACAAAACACAATAACTCTATCAGTATATTCATTCTGTCATTAAATTTTGGGTTAAGATAACTCTTTGTGTGCCATCACAAAATGATGATGAATGATTAGCTCTAATCCAATGCTAGCTGTCTAATTTGGACAATACGAAGTGTAGTGCATGTTTATTATATGTTATTACCAATGGAAACATTCATATGTTAATATCTGTTGCAGTACCTGTCTTTAAAAAAGGAAAATGCTGGTTGGGACTTAGAGATTCATATTGGTGGTTCTGGGCGCAAAACGTACAGTGCCGTATTTTGTAGTTAATAGTGCCTCAATTTGGTTAAATGGGTCCTGCAGGTTACTTGATTTTTGGGGTCATACCATATTGACTCTACTTTTATGAACTTTTCAGGGACATTAGCTAACAGTCCCATCTTATCTTACAACAAAGAATAAGTAGTCACCTGCTGTTGTTCAAAACTTATGGCGCCTGTCACCAAGTGTTGCGTTTTTTTGGGGACACACGGTATACTAGCTATAACAGAAAAGGTGTGGGAATGCCCTAACATTTTCTGGATATTACAGACTAATCGGGGGGGGGGTCAGATTTATTTGGCATCCCTGTGTAACAACACGTACGGCAATTCGGAAAATTAGCACTCCATATAAATACCCAGTAAACAGTGTATAAACATTTTATGGTGTTCAAGGCTCATGATACGGCCATTTTTCTGTCATAACTGTGCGAAAACGGTTTGCTACAAAACGTCACACCCATAAAACGAAACCTATACGTTAACTTCATGAAACCGTGTGATCAACAATGACAAAACAGGTCTTGGAAAGGAAATTTGAGCAAAAAGTGGTTCGACATAAGCCAGATCCTGTCAATACGTCGGGTATACGTTGTGTTGCATTGAGCACAGTATTCTCTTGATGTGCGTTTGTATACGTTCGTGCTTGAACACCGTGGAGTCGTTAGGCGTGGTAGGGATCTCAAATACATGAGAATGAGACTAAATTTGAATAAATAACGTTCCAGTAGTCTAGGGATTTTTGAAATGGCGCGAAAATTGATTTTTCAAATGTATTTTTCTCCAAATTTCTTCTACGAACTAAAAGTTCGCAGAACAAAATTGCTTTAAATGATGTTTGCTTTATTACTGTATGGTAAAAATTGAAGGAATTCATCAAGCGGTTTTGGAGGAATCAATCAGGCATATTAATGCCGATTTAGGGATTTTTTCACCATAGAGCTCCAGAGGAGCTCGGCAACTTCCAAAACCGCAACTCTAGTATTGAACATTGGGCGTCCTTCCCCTGAGACTAATGACTTCTTTATATTTTAATGTTACGACGCATCGACATCATGTTCGAATAAATAGTACTTCCAAAATGAAACTATAACCATAAACTCTAAGCTCGGTTTTTGTAGGCGAGGCGGGCACATAATGGCATCACTAATATAAATTAAAGTATACAAAATCAATAAATAATAGTAAACTTCCTTCTAATACAACATAAACACTGGCCTTTGTTTCTATATGGCTCACAGGTTCTTGAGCATACATACAGTAAGTGAAATGCCCACAGTACTGTCACATCACATCCGATTGGCTCTGCGCTCGGTTAGGCCCACATGGATGCCAATGACAGACATTCAATGGCACTCAACTTTCATTTGGGTAGGGGTGTGCGGCCCGTACGGGTGTGCCGCACCTTGGACCTTGCGAACTGAATAAAACTTGCGAAATGGGGGTCTTGCAAACTGAAAATTGGAAAATTTGGACGCTTGAGAACTAATTTGTTTTCAAAATTAGGCCACAAAAGTAGTTAAAAATAACTTTTGCTTGAAATGGGGTCTAGTGAACTACAACATGCTCAAACTGCCGGAGATGCCGCCTGAAAAGGGGGTCTTAAGGGCCGCACATACCCGTACGTACCACCTTTTTCAGGTCAGTGCCCCCCGGCTGTCGAGTTGGTATGACGGTCGAGTTTGCAATCCGTCGAAGTGACTTATATTCCTTCAAAAATCAAATAGTTACTTCGAAGCTGAAATTGACGAAGCTTTCGCTAGAAACAAGCAAACGATAAACAATGGGTTTGACGTTAGGTCTTTTGAAATCCATTTAGAAACCCAAATTGGCTATATAAATCATCAAAATGACAGAAAATCCCGGGGAAGGAAGAAGCGAGGCTCCGCAGGAAGGCTGCTACATGATATGTTGGATGCTTAGTACAGCTGTTAAGCTCAACAATCGTGCACTTTGTGGTAAAAGTATGAAACTTCCCACATTGTTAATACAATGTATGTACAACATTTTAAATATATGGTACACATTTTACAATATGGCCGCCAAAGATCAAAGCACTTTCTACATGGGTCAAATTTTCAAATAAGTCATATTTAAGCAAAAATGGTCTCAAATTGCTCATAGTGAGTTCAAGATTCCAAAACAAGTATATTTGCCATATCTAGTGCATAGCGCTTAGGTTGTATTATGGGTCAAAGGTCAACCAAGTCAATATATACATTGTATTTAGGTATACATTACTTATATGGAAATACTATACTCGATGTTAGTAAACTACAATAATAATACTGGTGAGTTAAGTCCGCTATTAAATCTTCAACAGTAGCGCAATGTTAGTACAGTATATGTGAAACATTTTAATATACAGCAAATATTGTACCTTTTCTAACATGGCCACAAAAGCTCAAAAAACTTTTGAACATGGGGTAAATTTTCAAATAAGTCATATTCATAAGCAAAATGGTATATTAAATTGCTCATAGTGACCTCAGGATTTAGACAAGTATACTTTACCATTACCATACCTAGTACATACAACATTTAGGTGGCACTGTGGGTCAAAGGTCAACCACATCAAGATATACCTTCCATTAGATGGAAAAACTATACCTAAAATAGTGAACGGCAATAATAAGGGTAGGTTATCAAAGCATCAACAGTAGTTCACTTAGCAGTGTAGGTTAGTTTTCACAGGGGCAGGTACACATCTCAGTGCAAGTGAAGGCAGCTTTGCTTTGTAGCATTTGCAGCTTCCGATGTATTGATCAGTACTTTTTAGTGGCTGGTCCCAAAGTATGGAATAATCTCCCCATTAACATCCTTAATGCTCCAACAGTTGACAAATTCAAATCTCTGCTCGAAACTTATTTATTCATAATTGTTATTCTTAGGGTTGCTTTCTTTTGTCTTGCATCTTCTTTCTTTTTGTTTATGCGCTTTGTATCCTGTGCGCTTTATACATGTTTGCTATTATTATTATTATTATTATTACAGCCAATACGTTCATGGCAAAGCCAAGGCTAGGCAGATTGGCAAGTTTAACAGACTTGTTGAGAAGAAATCGATCCTTCGATGCGTAACGCTAGACCTGACCTCCCTACTGATGAAAGATGGGTGCTTAATCTATCTAACAGGAACATGTCTGAGGCAGAAACTCAGACTTAATTTATCTGTTCCTCCGAAGGAAGTGCCAAAACATCAGATTGTGCCTGCTATCGAATCGTGACTGAAGTATCTGGGCAAAAACGACCGTAAAGAAAGTTTTGAAATGTTGTGACATCTATTTTGAAGAAAAGGAACTTTCAGTTTAACATTTCGTTTAATCCGCAAAGGGCTCTAAAGGTCCTAAAAGGGAGACTCTAATCAGATTCTTTCTTCAGACAAGGGACATGCTGCTGTTATACTCAGCAAGGATGCATACTCTGATAAACAAAAGCAGCTCTTCAGATGTACGAGTTACAACTGCCTGAAACGCCATTACCATGAACTCAAACGCGGCATTGGACTCTTTTAGGAGACTTTGCGACAATGACAAGACTATCCATGGTCAAGACTATGGATGATGGTGCACTCTAATAACTAAGTTCTATGGACTTCCCAAGATACAGAAGTGAAGGCCCCCCTAAGTCCTATTGTTTCGGTTATTGGCTCACCGACTTACAGCGTAGCTAAGGAATAAACCTAAATACTTCAACCTCTGACCGAAAACTTTGCTACCTTCATATCTACTTTTTCCCTCAAAGACTCGGAGATGTGGTATCCTTTGATATAGAATCCTTATTCGCATCTGTCCGTTTGAACGGAACCATTCATATTACTATGGAATCACAACACTGATTAATAGGACATCTGTCCATATCGCTGATTTGAGAGGGATGTTGGAGTTTTGTTTGACCAACAAGCTCACTTCAGGTTTTAAGGTGACCTGTACTCCCAAAGTGGCGGGCTAACAATATGTTCTTCTCTTCTCCCACCAGTGACTAATCTGTAAATGGAGACCTGTCAATGTGAAGAGGAAGCCCTTCTGACTGGCAGCACATAATCCACTGCGCATATAGAAACATTATGTGGACGTCACCTTACGTGTTACAGATTGGGACCATTTAACATCTTTCTTTGACCACCTTAACAGTCTTCGCAATGATGTAATCAAATTAACACGTGTGGAGGAGACCAACGGACAGGTCGTATTCCTTGATGTTTTGGATAAGTGAAAGCCTGACATTACACTTGATACCACTAGCTATCGCAATTAAGACCCACTCTGACCAATACCTCAGTTTTGAATCTCATCATCCACATGATCCAGTGTCAGCCGAATGCTTCGTGCGACGATCAATGTTTCAATTGAGATGACTTTATGGTATATTCATCTCAGGTTTCAAAAAGCTGACAATGTTCCGTCGAACACAGTGGATATGGAATGTGAAGAGGCTCACGTCCAACAAGCTTTGAAGCTGAACAATTTTCAAAGTTTGTCCATGGCTTCACCTCACGAAGCACCTATGATCAAACTCCCAACGCTGTAGTTATTCTACACACCTGTTGCCTATAGGCTATAGGGCACTCTATGTTCGCCTTACTGTAAACACGAATGTAATGGATTATTTAATACCACCCACGGGTTAGATGTGTTGGGCCTGTCTACGATAGATAATTTAGTTCTGATGATTTTGGGCATTTGCTCATCGCAAGTGTTCTTAAATATAACTTTAATCATCTAGGATAGCTTCCAAACATGGTCATGATAGAGGTTAGGCAAAAGCTAGGCAAAAATTGAGGGTGCTACATAAATCCTTGTTTTCCTATGGATTGAAACAGGTGTCTACCGTATATCTGGTACTGCTGAGGCTATACACAGAGTTCTTCAGAAGAATACACGTGTGTATTTCAAGACTACTCTACGACAACAAATAGTGCACCATAAAAACCATCTACTCTATTCCTCGTGGATCATGTGACAAATTATACATTGATGAAACCGGATGAGAACCGATGAGCACCGATGTGTGTTACCATGGTGGCTTCAAATCCGTTTCCATCATCTATTCTAGACAGCGGTTTTCAGATATATGACATTGATCTCCTTAAATTGGTTAAGAATATCTGCAAATACTTTCAGCTGAATCCCTCTTTGCCTCGACAAGGCATCACAATGGCTGGCCTGTGTCCTCTTGGCAAATCAAGCATATCTCTCATTCAGTTTTGGATTGTTCAGGGGTGTTGGGATCTTTACTATCTACGACCATAAATCGTTTAGCCATGTTAGTAAAAGCAATGAGTAATAGTTTACTCTAGATATTCACATTTACTTGCAAATATCTAGCTACTTCTTGGCATGGTTCAAATGCATGGGATAATTCTTGACATTTAGGACTACACACCAATGGATCACGAATGTTAATATTTCTAATGACAAACTACTAAGGGAATGTGATCTCTGTTGTCCATAGCTGCCAAGGTTTACAAAAATGCTTTTGAACCATGTCAGCCACATGTTGATCCCTTGCTACGTAACAACCAGGCAGATTTTCGGCTAGACCGCAGCTGCACGCAGTACATACACATCGTGAGGAAAATCATGGAGGGTTTTAAAGAATATCAACTCCCCTTGATTGTCACCTTTGTTCACTTGAATAAGGCCTTCGACTCCCTCAATAGGTCTCTTTTGTGATCAATTGTGCATCGTCATGGCATTTCAGAGACCATGGTCAATGCTATGCAAGTGTTGTATACCAACTCTAGCAGTTCAGTTATAGTTGATGGGATAACATTTCTAATTCAATCGATACAACAACAGGAGTTCTACACAGTGTGTTTTTGGACCCATTCCTTTTCATCATCTTAATGGGATACCTTCTGGGGAGGGCATCTGGAAACGACTATGGAATTATCACAAACCCTTGCAAATCAAGATGATACCATGCCAAAAAATAAACGATCTAGACTGCTGATGATATTGACTTGCTTTGGTCTTCTATGGTGATACTGCAGACCTTCGACTAATTGTCAGTGCACCAAAATCGGAGCACACTGCCATCAAATTTCTCTCTTCCCATCTCAGCTCTCTATCCCCCCTCTCTCTCATTTCTTTGCTCTCTCTCTCTCTCTAAATAATAATTAAATACCAAGAGGTTTCACGACTTAAGGTCAACTCATTGACAGATATGTGTTTCTTTGATTGCTGATTTGAATTCAATTGAAAAGTGTAATTTTGGCCGCCATTTTGGCTGCCATCTTGAAATTATTAATGGATATGCCATTTTTCAATGTTGTGAAACCTTTAAGTGTTCAAAAATATCATCTAATGGAAATTACAAGCCCTTTCTTGATGTCCGATCGAAATAATGTAGTTAATACATCATGATTCTTGTCAAAAGTGAGTGAAAATGGTGTAAAAGTTCGTTGACCTCTGTTGACCATATTGGAGGAGGTACAAGATGTACATATCTTAAAATTATGGCAAAATATTTTTATTTACTTGTTTTGAATGTTTGCATTTTTTGGCTGCCATCTTGAAATTATTAATGGAATATGCCCTTTTCAATGTTGTGTCTGGTGAAACTGGGAAGTGGGGGACGAAAATATCATCTAAATGGAAATTACAAGCCCTTTATTGATGTCCGATCCGAAAAATGAGTTAATACATTCATGTTCTTGTCAAAGGAGTGAAATGGTTGTTGTTTTTTGTAAAGTTCGTTGGAACCTCTGTTGACCATTGGGGAGGTCCACTATGCAATGTAACATATCTTAAAATTATTGCAAATACTTCACTTTACATCTGTAGAAATGTTCATGCTTTTACTCCAAAGTGCACAATTCTTATAATATATAGACCTTAACAGATGTATGCGATGCATGCATGTCATAACTCTATCGATGCCCACACTGAGACTGGACTCGCTTTATCCCTAACAATGATGTCGCGTCGAGCCTTGGTTTTCTTTTAATTTTTCATAATATACTAAACTTACTAATCCGAAATTGTTTTTAACCGATTTTCATCAATTGTCACCTCATATTCTTCTGTCTTCTTCTAGACTATGGGGCGTAGACCAAATAACAAGCTGCATAACAAATTCCGTAGTCCCTTTAAAGGGATAAGACAAAACCCGGTGTAAAATTATTGATAAATTATTAACATGACATAACCGTCTGTGCCCAAATAAAACTCACATTTTCTTAAAAAATTATAAAATGTCACATTAACTGATCTTTCAATAATTATCAAACAATGGATATGTATAGACTTCAGCAACCCATAAATAAAAGAATTACAAGGGCCAGAGTATGCAGGCAAGCAATTGTTATAGCCAGGGTTATCACTCACGATTCGGGTTGTTGAGTAACAAAATACCCGTCCTCTTCACAATAACTCAACCAGTTACATTATGATGATAGGTCGGTGACCCTAAGTTTTCTTCTGAAAGCGCGGTAAATTGAACTTACAATTATGGAAAAACATGGACAAAGTAATTGAACAACCCACTATAGAAGCTCAGATTATTTATTTGCGATATGAGGATAAGTATTTTGCGGCTTACGTAATTATAAAAAAGAATTCGTATTAAAATATAGAGGTGGTACACCTAGTCTTTTCAACCTGCCGCGAGAGACAATCATAACAAGTGGTCCTGCACTCCCAGATGAAAAGGGATCTGAAGTGTTTTTCTACACCGCGTACCGAGCCGGTAATTGAATAGCTCAATTGTTTGTTGAAGTCTAGTGTATATATTGGTCACTGATATTGGGGAAAGTAAATTAAACTGACATTTTATTCATTTCCAAGAAAATGTGCCAGTTTTATTTGCGGCAACAGACGGTTATATGATTTTAATTATTTATTATGAATTTACACTTGGTTTCCCCCTAGCCCCTCGATGGGGACCACAAAACAACAGCATAGAAGGACATGCCCCATAACATATTCCGCTATGACGGGTTGACCGTTCATTATGAAAAAACTCTACGGCAGCTAACGGTGTATCACCCCACGGTATCCCGGTATTACCTTCGTCGTTGTCCTCGCCGGGGTATTTCCTCAACTGGAAATAACCCCGGCTAGTTCTTCGCTATCCGTGTGTTGCTTATTTTCGAGTTTCGAGTGAAGATTTTCGAGTTTCGAGTGACAAATTTCGAGTGAAGATTTTCGAGTTTCGAGTGACAAATTTCGAGTTTCGAGTGAAGATTTTTCGAGTGACAAATTTCGAGTGAAGATTTTCGAGTTTCGAGTGACAAATTTCGAGTGAAGAAAAAAAAAAAAAAAAAAAAAATTCGGGTTGAGTAACAAAATACCCGTCCTCTTTCACAATAACTAACCAGTTTACATTATGATATAGGTCGCTGACCCTAAGTTTTCTTCTGAAAGCGCGGTAAATTGAATACAAATGAAGTTAAGC
>JAMKCH010003927.1:0-34550 GCA_023653785.1 Ophioderma brevispina
GTATATTTTACCCCCGTCAAAAATAATTTCAGTACACGTCAAAGCAGATGGTTTTCGTATATTTTTTATTTCATTTAATTATTTATTTCCATTTACTTATATACTCATAAGCTCATGGAAACAATGAACACGCGTTTTACAAGGGTGATTTATATGATCTATAAAATTTAATAGCGATTACTTTATTCTTTCATCAATGAAGCAAACCTGTTTTTATCATCTTTAGTAGATAGCACTAGAGACTGTGATTTTATACACAAACTATCTTTATACTTTGATATAGGATATATATTTAATTTAATGGGCAAACTTTATAATGATATAGGATATATATTTAATTTTATGGGCAAAAATATGTTGGTGTGCTCAACATGATGCGGGGTGGTGGGGGGGGGGGGCTCAAGTATTTTACCCAGTAAAATAATTTCATAAACGTCAATAAGAGCATGGCTTGTCAATTTAATACCAATCAAGAAAATTGGGGTTTGGACGCCGTATCCAACGAAACTTCAGCATATTTTGAATCATTTTTGGCATAATTATAGTTATAGGCAATATTATTTGAAAAATTTGATTGTTGATTAGGATACTAGTATTTTAGTTAAGTAAATATTATTTTTCACAAAAACGATATGTACACGCGCGTGTTTACGTTTGGATTTGAATTCGCAGAATGAGACAAGGTTTCGATAATGGTCGTTGAAAGTTTATTTCTGCGGAAATCACGGTAGCATTAGCTTCAATTACAGGTAACTGCACTTATTTTCGCTCGTTTTCTTGCGATGAATAATTCTCATTTCCAGGCATATTCGTCGTATAAATTTTTACTATAAATTGTAAGTCTCGGAGCAAAGACTGCAGCACACTGAGCTGACGCAGATAAACCAAACCGAAAATGGTGTTTCGAGTACGTTAATCATTAAAGAATAATGGTAAATAAGTTCGACATTCTTTCTTCAATTTGATATTAGTTTCTATTAGAATTGCCTAAGGATCTTGTGCCAGCAAAACGTTTGCATTCCTTTCATGTGACATCATGATGCGATAATTACACTTCCAAGTGAGAAATAAAACTTCGATCGCTTGTTTCCCGCGCATTCGTACGCTGTTCCCTGCGCCCTTGTTCTTAATCTGAACAGCAGTGTTCTCAAAATCAGTTTAACACGTGTCAGGTGTTAAAAAGGGGTTCATTGTTGAACATGCGTCAAGTGTTCACAGCAATTTGCAGTGCACGGTGAATGCAAGTCACGAACCTTTAACCTTGCGTACACGAATACCTACCCTAAAACACTGCTAACGCACAAACGTATTCTAAGTTTCTGACAACCCAAACACAGTGGCGTGATTGCAAACTTTAAACCTTGCAAAAACGAATGCGTATCCATTGCACTTACTAACACACGTGCGTATTCTGCAACACTTGCAAACCGCCGCGTACGCAGACATAAACAATTGCAAAATCATGTGCGTACCCTAGAACACTTCAAAAACCTTGTCTGCGTACCGTAAAACACTTGCGAAAATGGAGCGTACCTAAAACACTTGTGACCACAAGTGCGTACCCTAACACACTTGGACCACAAGTGAATACCCTAGAACACTTGTGAACATGTGTGTCTACCCAATAACACCCATTCATAGCGTTAAACCTGGTTAAAACATGCTCGCATTTGCATTGGTTCAAATTTTGGTTTCTTTCTGGGATTCCCTAAATGTCTGAAAAGCGTTGCGAGCTCTCTCCGAACGTTCAAAAATATTCTCGCAAAACTAAAAAAAATTTTGTTTTTGTCAAAACTAATGAAATATTCTTGCAAAACTGGAAAATAATCTTGTAAAACTATCAAATATTTTTGCAGAACAGGATTTTTTTTTGGCAAACTATAAATATTCTTGCACAACTTTTATATATTTTTGCAAAACTTACAAACATTGTTTTGCAAAACTATGAAATATTTTTTTGCATTTTAACTGTACAATATTGTTGCAACAACCCTCAAGTAAAGAATAAAGTTTTGTATTTTTGGAGTTCAAGCAGCCAATGTAACAAATCTCAATTTTGATTCCGATGGACATTAACAGGTTTTTGGAATAAGCTCTTCACCGTTATTTTTATTGTTTCACTTTAATGCAATTTGCTTTTAGGGCATCCTTACTCAAACTGAATAAAGAACAAATAGATTTACATATTTATAAATGTACCCATGTTAACTTTATAGCATGTTAGGGTTTCCAAACTGAAGAAAATCATAATTACTATCGTAAATGTTTGTATTGAACTTTCGTTAGTGAGTTTTTTTAGTGTATAGGGACTGATCCATATTGGTTCCTGGCGCTTAATTATTATGTTGAATTTCTCGCCGATCAGCAGCCACCAAACTTAATTGCTTGCCACCGGGCTCAAAATTATTCATGTATAGTCTCTCGCGGAGGTCGCAGTATAGTATAAATTCGATTATTGTTACAGAGGTTGTGCATGAAGGTACCCAGGCACAACGGAAAGAGTTCCATAGTTTTAACCAGAATTGCCAAAGGTTACGGTGTGATTTTATTTTAAAAATATTTAATAACCTCTTCGGACTTAGTTCTGACTTTGTTCTGATACCAAACTATGATGGATTAGGTTTGGGGGCGAGGTTGGCGATCAGGTTTACCCACCTCTAATTAGAAGAATAATCAGAGATCAGTTATATGGAGGGTGCCCTACTTTTTAATATCTCAAGATTTTTTTACTATTAAAAAGTATACCAATGAACAAGACTCTGAAATTGAATCGATCAAGTCTGTTTTGTTGTTACATGAAACAAAATTTGCCTCTGATTTTGATTTGCGGTCAAATCAAAACTCAACCCAAAGTTGTCTATGGGGGAATTGCTCGTGTCGAATGACGGGTTATAATAAAAATACTCATGAAATGAAAGTGGTTGTAATCCAACAAGGCCCTATAGTTGGCACTTAATTTTGGGTGTTATATTGCAGAATATTCTTATGGCTATTGTTATGTTTTGGAAGAACAAAATGCCTTTTGAATAATTGGAAAATAACACTGTTGAAACAATATTTTAATGGCATCGAATAAATAGTCCAAAACTATATCAAACATGAGGATAGAATATGCATGAAAAAAATAAAAATTTTAGTTCTTTATTGCTGTCTTCAGGGGTTGGCTATTTTTTCCAGAAAATCAATATTGTTCCCTCTTTGCCACATTTTATCCCAATTCTTCTCCAAAAATTTAAACTGGGTTCCAATTACCTAAAGCATGCGCAAATTCTTCCTAAAATGAGCTCATAGAGACAAACTTACCCTCACCTCAGGGACGAATAACAGAAGAGAGACACCCTGCTTGTCCGTTAAAACGTGTCTTAATGGCTTTAAATTGTTGCTTGCTATAGATCATGTCCAAAGCTGCCCTGTCCAGACCTCTAATATGTAAACTTCAATCCCAGGAATGTGGGGTATCTGAAGCGGACATTTTGCTTCTCCCACTACAGAATGTATGAGAAATAGTGAAATTTGTTCGTCCTGGGAAAGTCTTCCTTTGCAGGTGCTAGGACTACACCTTATCTATGATTTACATGGAGTGAATGAGGCCTACTTAGGAATGGATGGAATTGTTAACACTTTAAAGGATCCGCGGGGGGGCTTTATGGACCCCAAAATTTGTTGTTCGTAGGGTCGTTAACACTGGGCTTTTTTCGTGGATTTTTTTGTCTGACTTTTAATGCGCTTTTCATACCCAAAAAATATAAAATCGGATCCAAGCCATTAAGAGTTAATTAGTGGGTCCATGGAAACACCCCCTTGGGCACACTAATGAAAGATGGCTGAGAATATCCGTTGGACCACCCAAAACTTGTTTTTGCGCTTGGGCCGCTTGTTGCATGGAAACATTTTTGAAGGACAGTTTTGTGTAAAAGGTCTGACTTTTGAATGCGCTTCTTTTCAAGTACACAAATAATTAAAAGCAATATTGGCACATTTTTTTGACGAGAGCCCCCAATTTTCAAAAGTGATATTT
This sequence comes from Ophioderma brevispina, assembly GCA_023653785.1. Classification (NCBI taxonomy): domain Eukaryota; kingdom Metazoa; phylum Echinodermata; class Ophiuroidea; order Amphilepidida; family Ophiodermatidae; genus Ophioderma; species Ophioderma brevispina. The sequence continues at coordinate 4,019 of JAMKCH010003927.1, forward strand.
TGGCACAGTTACGTTGGTAATTGTTAGGAAACTATACCTGCGAAACGAGGGAATGCTAAGAAATGTGCGTACTTTATCATAAAATTAGATAAACGCATTGAAAATATTCCTGATATTTTATGGTGGAAAACTGTAATCCCGTGACATAAAAGAGTTTTATCTTTTCACCAAATTCACGGGCAAACGGTCATAGTCGATTTTGATTTGGGAGCGTTTGGACCGGCCGGTCAATAGTCGATTTTGATGGAATTTTGGACCGGCAGTAGTATTTAACCTCGCCCGTCCGGCCCCCCCCCCCCATCGCATGACGTGAATTAGGGTGAGAGTGCTACTAACACTATTTTAAGATTTTTATGTAACTTTATGCAGTTTCCACCAATAAAAATGGACAACAGGATTTTCATGCGTATATAAAACAAATATTTACTGATCTTATTTAGGGCAATGTGTAAAAATATTTTTGCCTCGGACTGCAGGTACCGTGGGCCTACCAGTGCTCTCAACCTTCGGTCTCGGGCAAGTAGTAGGCCCACGTAACGGTCTGCAGTCACCTCGGGCAAATTATTTTGGAACATTGCCCTCATGAGCAGTAATTATTATAAAATAAGCGATTTGTAATTAGATTGGGATCCCAGATTGGACTTAACGGCAGAGCTGGAAATGCTACGTTATGTCGGTCCATGATGGAAATAGTGCCACCTCGAGATGATAACCTCTAACTTGACGGGCCTGAAACCAATAAAAAACTAATGGATGGCGTTAGACACGTACATGGCGCGATTTCCCGGCATTTCACATTGGAAGGCCGTTTCCAGCAGCCGTTGAATATATCGGGATCCCCGATAATAATTATTATAATTACAAACTTCCTTCGTTGTGACACACAGACATTTTCGAGCTTAACCATTCACAGGTATGTTTACTAGCCAGTTCCCTGGTTACAAGTGCAACCGGAGTCAAAATCTCAATTTTTTTAAAAAATGGAGGGGGCGCTTCAAAAAAATGTGCTAATATTGCTTTAAAATAGGCCAACCAAAACATAATGAGTTAATTAGTAGGGTCCCATGGAACCACCTCTTGGGCACTAACGAAGTTTGGCTGCGAATATTTTTAAAAATCAAAGAACCATAGCCAATTTGTTTTGCACCATAAATGTTAGTACATGATGTATTAGTACATAAAATAACATTTAACTCTTTATTTGCTCTGAAACAATTCATTGTGGAGTTGCTAAACCTTTACTGTACAAGTCTATCGAATGGGAAATTGATGTGTATTTTGCAACACCCGTAGAAAATGCAAGATTGCCGAAACCAAAGTTGTGAGTTAAGTATGTAATTTGGGTCTTCTAGATTAGATATCAACGTAAAATATTTCAAAAAGTTTAATGTAAGCCCAATGCTCATTGGAATTTTCTGTCCTTTTACCCAATTTTCATGTGTTTTGAAAACAACTTTTTACCCTGGCGTGTCTTGCCTCTAATTTACAGCCAAAAAAATATAAATTTCATTTTTATTGCTGATTTGGGGTTGTCTTATGACTCTTCACATGTGGTTTAAATTTTGTAAAAACATTTCATTCAGGAAAATGGTTTGGGGGTTGTCCCCCTTGGACACTAACAGGAGTGAAATTCCCTTGGTCACTTAAGGTTAAGCTGATGAAATCAAGAGTATTTTCCACTTAAATAATAATTACAATTGTACCTAACAGAAAGTTAGTGGTATTTTTTATAGATAAACATTTAATGTTTGAAAACTGAACTTCATTAGGATGAAACTAATGCCAATGTTACAGTCACTTGTGTCACAGTCACTTGTGTTCTGCCAGTGTCTATCTTGAAAAAAAATACAATCAAACTAAAATTATAGAAAAATGTAAACTGCATTTCTGCAAGAAATATTTTGACTTAATTTGTTAGAAAAGTTCATAAGCTAAATCCTCGCTTTTATTTCATCCAATTTGATGGACCCTAACTGGAGATATTGTGAATTGAACACAAAGGATAAAATACCACTTGGGTATTGGATGAAAGAATTTTAAAAATGAAAAGAATATTGTACAGACTGCAGTGAATATATTTATATCAATATATTATTTTTAAAACAGTTAAAGCACCATAAATTATGTTGTGTGGGAAATGGGGGACTCACTCTCAGGGGACAATACTCATGAAATTCATGGAAATTTTGGGAATTAGATTGCTGAAACTATGGAACAGCCACAAGTCTCTGTTGGGGGACAAATGTGGGGACAACGCTTTAATGTGGAGGGACAATTTACCCCTTCCCCTATTCCCCACTACCTCCAAGATAACCAAACGTCTCAATTTACTTTTAACAAGGGTGTTATAGTTTTTGCCTTCTGCTGAAACCTGAGACAACAAGACTGTTTGGAATTGAATTTCCCAATGGGGCACTCCCATCTTGGAGGTGACATCCATTTAATGCTGTTAAGACCCCCATTTTCAGCATCGCTGTCACCCAAAGACCCCATATATTTTGAAAATGTCACCCAAAGACCCCATATTTTTTTAATTACTGTATTACCAAATTGTCACCAAAGACCAATGCTTTGGGAAAAATTTGAACATTTTCACTCAAAGACCCCTATTTTGGGTGACATGTTTGCAAAATTTTCTAAAAAGACCCCATTTGGGGGGAAAATTTGGCAAATTTGTCACCCAAGAACCCCTTATTTTGAGGCATTTTGGCTGTCTCTCACCCAAAGACCCCTATTTTTTAGTCTTCTGCCACCGAATGCCCCTGGGTTTCGAAGCGCCAGCCTTGAATACACCCATATCAATTTCATATGTGATCCCCCCTTCAGATAATTGGCCAAATTACGCAAACTAAAAAGTTCCCACGGTACTTGATGGGTGTATGTGCAAGTGCCAGTCTCTCATATCGTGTAGAGAAACAATAGACAAAAAATCGGAACAGCACCTTTAATGTAATTCATAAGTACTATGTAGTGATTTTGTTTTATTGTTATGGAGCATGCGTACATCTCAATTTACGGAAGTATATTTTTCGTTTCTGTGTCATGTTCAGTTGAAGTGCAATGCTAGAAACATGAAGAGGACTGAAAATGTAATGGACTTTGAATAGTTTCGTTTTTTTTCAACTGCCTACCACCCTTAATATTTTTTGGCCTCAAAACAGCCAGAACACTTTCCAGGGCCCGTCTTCGGACCAGCTATGCAATAGGCAGCCGTGCTGTAGGAGTTGCAGGGCAAGAGAGCCACATTATATGACTACAATGCAGCCACCTGTTATTGAATTCCAGAGATGCTCAAGTTGTACAGGTGATCTATAGACCCTTGCAATAGCAGCAATGCTGTAGGGCAAGAGAGCCACATTATATGACTACAATACATCCACCTGTTATTTAATGCCAGAGATGTTCAAGTTTTACAGGTGATCCATAATACTCTTGGTATTTCCACCGTAGGGCAAGGGAGGTTTTGTGTTATTCGCCAAGTTTGACGTCGTATTGCAGCCATAGGGCCTATTGAGGTCACACTGAATTTATTGCTTTTCTCGTGTACAAGAAAATAATGCATGTTAGCGTGACCTTCAGCTACCTAACCTCCCGACTGACTTGAGCTTACACTTTTTGATTGGCCTCTTACACTTTGCTTCCTCTCTTGTGTAGTTAAACTGTGTTCAAACTTTTTGAAAGTCTCCTCAAAGACTACCTTGGTTTCACTATAATTTAATTGAAAATACAAAAAAAAAAAAAAAAAAAATCTACTGTTGGTACTCTATGTTTTCTTTGTGGTCCGCAAAACATGCGAGACGGTGAATTTCTAAAGATTACGTAACGTTTTGCCTCTCTATCTATATAGAACCTCTTTGTGTCCTACACAGTTTTCTAAGTGCTATGCAATAGCAGCAATGCTGTATGGCAAGAGAGCCGCATTATATGACTACAATACATCCACCTGTTATTTAATGCCAGAGATGCTCAAGTTTTACAGGTGATCTATAGACCCTTTGCACTATGAAAACTTCGCCGTTGAAGCTATGTGATATTTCGTTCACTGATCCGCTAAATCCTTCAGTCCTTGAAAACGTATGGACTTATCCGCAATGTTTGTTAGTTATGAATGAGGGCGGGGACTCAGGCTACAAACATAATTAATGAGTACTATCATAGCGTATCGTGTGTGAGACATCTCGCGATCGGGGCTTCTTCAACCAGGGTGGCATGCAGTAACAGTAAAAATTTCGAAGGGTTGAATCTATGCATAATGGAAAACGCCACAAGTTTATTACAACCAATGCAAGTCAAATATGGTACGAGTATAAAGGTTAAACCTTCAGGATTTAAAAAAAAAAAAAAAAAAAAGACAAAAAATCGGAACAAGCACCTTTAATTGTATCATAGTACTATGTAGTGATTTTGTTTTATTGTATGGAGGCATGGTACATCAATTTACTTAAGTCTATTTTTTTCTTTTCTGTGTCATGGTTTCAGTTGAAGTGCACTGCTATAAACATGAAGAGGAGTGAAATAGTAATGGACTTTGAATATGTTTCTTTTTTTCCTGTACCCCTAATTATTTTTGGCCTCAAAACAGAACACTTTCCAGGGCGTCTTCGACCAGCTATGCAATAGGCAGCCGTGCTGTAGGAGTTGCAGGGCAAGAGAGCCACATTATATGACTACAATGCAGCCACCTGTTATTGAATTCCAGAGATGCTCAAGTTGTACAGGTGATCTATAGACCCTTGCAATAGCAGCAATGCTGTAGGGCAAGAGAGCCACATTATATGACTACAATACATCCACCTGTTATTTAATGCCAGAGATGTTCAAGTTTTACAGGTGATCCATAATACTCTTGGTATTTCCACCGTAGGGCAAGGGAGGTTTTGTGTTATTCGCCAAGTTTGACGTCGTATTGCAGCCATAGGGCCTATTGAGGTCACACTGAATTTATTGCTTTTCTCGTGTACAAGAAAATAATGCATGTTAGCGTGACCTTCAGCTACCTAACCTCCCGACTGACTTGAGCTTACACTTTTTGATTGGCCTCTTACACTTTGCTTCCTCTCTTGTGTAGTTAAACTGTGTTCAAACTTTTTGAAAGTCTCCTCAAAGACTACCTTGGTTTCACTATAATTTAATTGAAAATACAAAAAAAAAAAAAAAAAAAATCTACTGTTGGTACTCTATGTTTTCTTTGTGGTCCGCAAAACATGCGAGACGGTGAATTTCTAAAGATTACGTAACGTTTTGCCTCTCTATCTATATAGAACCTCTTTGTGTCCTACACAGTTTTCTAAGTGCTATGCAATAGCAGCAATGCTGTATGGCAAGAGAGCCGCATTATATGACTACAATACATCCACCTGTTATTTAATGCCAGAGATGCTCAAGTTTTACAGGTGATCCATAATACTCTTGGTATTTCCACCGTAGGGCAAGGGAGGTTTTGTGTTATTCGCCAAGTTTGACGTCGTATTGCAGCCATAGGGCCTATTGAGGTCACACTGAATTTATTGCTTTTCTCGTGTACAAGAAAATAATGCATGTTAGCGTGACCTTCAGCTACCTAACCTCCCGACTGACTTGAGCTTACACTTTTTGATTGGCCTCTTACACTTTGCTTCCTCTCTTGTGTAGTTAAACTGTGTTCAAACTTTTTGAAAGTCTCCTCAAAGACTACCTTGGTTTCACTATAATTTAATTGAAAATACAAAACTGTATAGACACCACTCAAGGCCTCCATTCAACCAAAACCGTAAAAAGAACGCATAGAAATCCCAGGTCAATTATGAAGCAAGCCAATCTGTCTAATCATATTTCCGTTTAACTCTGTGTACAAAGCATGGCGAATGTGAATTACCAAACGCATTCCGCAATGATGTTAAGGATATTTGCTGTTGCGCTTTCAGTCGTATTTCTCTTTACACCATCATGCCATGTGACAGGTTTTCCAACATTTTCAAAAGGATTGAATGAGCGCCCAATAATAGGTGGGTACAAAAATCTAATTTCCAATGTATATGTATCACACAGCCACCGTAACGCACTAAGCTACAATAGGTAACGAACAAACATTTTGATATCTTTCCGTTTCCTATTGTACCATATTGTGTTCAGTTGGATGACTGCATTGGGATGACTTCGTTTTATTCTGTCGTAAAACCAAAACTGGAAAACACCAACACGGCTTGTAAGCTCTTTACACGTGTAGGACTATTCAGTGTTATACATAACTGTAGGCCTATACATGATAAGGGTAGCATACTGTACTGGCTACGGGCGCGGGCCTAACACCAACCCAAATCTCAAGCGAACGTGAGATTATCTTCCCTTTTAGACAGGTAAAAGGTTGAAATTGAGGAGGGTGTGCTGGGTTAAAAATCGTATTTAGACATTTAATAGACTTTAATCCCAAATTATAGTCGGTTGTAAATTTTAATCCTGACAGTGTCAAAAATTGTGAATGTCTCTATATACTTGTTAGTACACGATGCATTTGCGTTTAGTACGGCAATTTTTACAGAAAATACTCGGACTATAAAGTTATAGCCCTGAATGACTACGATGTTTCAAAACCACAAATAAAAGACGGCTTTGCACCCAGGACTTTTCTTGTATACGGATGTTCACGCCTCATATATAAAATAATATGTATTCACCGGCCAGTGTCACAAATTAATGCAGGCCTATATGTATATTATATCTATACGCAATTGGGAAAATGTGTTTAGAACTATCCATTTACATTTAGGATAGTAAACTAGTAATTTAATTTAACATTTTCCACGAGACACGTGGTCCCGTATAAATTGATTTCAAAGCATTTTACAATTATCCACGCACATCGTCGTTTTTTTTCAAGTGACAGCCACAACGGTTATCCGCAGCGTTGTTTCAAGCATAATGTAATGGAGATATAGTGGAAGCTGCTACAGAGTTAGCAGAAGATACCCCATAAACTAAATATTCACGATTTTGACAGGCAAGCAATCATTCGTAAAGTGCGTCAATTCTACCAGAGGAAGGAATTTCCCACATTAGATAAACTGTTGACCACTCTTCGTCGAGATATTAGCTTCACTGGTGGGAGAACGAGTCTCTGGAAACTGTTGAAATGCCTTGGATTTAATTTTAAACATCAAAATGGCAGAAAGTTCCTCGGAAGAGCCGAAATTGTTTTCCTGTGACATAAAGATCAGACAAACTAAAGAACCTCACAAATCATATATCTCGACGAAACATGGATTAACACCAGTCACATCACACCCTGAAAAAGTGTTGGATAGACAAAGATGGAAATGGTGGGTTCCCAACACGGGAAAGGACAGCGGTTAGTAAATTTGCATGCTGAAAGTGTTGATAGTTTTGTTCCCGGAGCCACACTCAGGTTTGTCGCCAAAAACGCATCAGGGGATTATCTTAAAGAGATGAACGCTAAACATTTCCAAGAATGGGTGGAACCGGGGGATAGAACACAGTTACTTCCAAACATGCCCAAAGAGTCCATTATCATAATGGATAATGCAGGCTATCATAGCGTAAAGCTGAGAAACTTGAGTCTTCCGACATCCAATAGCAAAAAAGATCAGAAATGCAAGAATGGTTGAAAAGCCGGGGTATCGCATTTCCCGCCAAGTATATGAAAAAAGCTCTATAATGTCAATAAAGCAAAATAAACCACGAGCTCAAAAATATGAAATTAGCAATCTGGTTAAAAATACGGCCATGAAATTGAACGTTTGACTTCCTACCACTGTGACTTGAACCCTGAAGAGCTGATATGGCCAACATGAAGGGTTAAATAAGCTACTATACACTATTCAGTATGGCAGCGATTAAGAAATCATTTCATGAGGCAGTAGAACAAATAACAGCTTCTGACTGGACAAATGCAGTGCGTCACATCCTTGTGGAGAGCTCAGCTCATTGGGATAAAGAGAACATCTGTGACATTGAAAATGAACGAGTTTTGTTGAAAAATAGCAGAGGATCCTGACAGCGAGAGCAAATCGAATGTAAGTGAAGATGAGGAGTGAATTGTTATTTAAAACATAATCTTATGGCAGGAAAATGTTGAATACAACAATTTTTACAAAATAAAATCAATAAAATAATAGAACAATGCAAAGATACAACATGCAAATATCTGCATAAAATTTAGCTGCGTGCATGATATTGGCCCAGACGGTATAAACGTAAAACATATCCGGTTTGGCCTCTTTAGATACATCCCGAACAGTGCACTGTTTTCAAAAATATTTGGATTGATTCGTTTTATTACATAGTTGGGTCATTTGGGGCAATTCCGTGACCGTGGAGAGCAGAGTATCGTTTCTCAGTGAATTCGTCTTCTATGAAGGTTAATGTACAATTTAGCGGGGGTGCCCCTCGAGAAAGTGTGGGCGGAATCCAGGGGGGGAATTCATAATACAGGGGTCAAAAATGATGTAAAAAGGTAACCAAAATGTTCTGCTTGTTACAAGGATTAAAAAAAGGTATAGTTTGTACTACTTATAACTTATGGTTATGGAGATACAACACAAAAATCGTCAAATGTCAAAGGTCATCACGAAAGGTTAAATCTTAAATATTGCTCCGATTTCTTCAAAAATGGGCTCAAATTGTTCATCCTTCCTCGGAGACTGCAACAAAAAACATTTTGCACCGTCTAACATATTTTTAAAATTCGGAGATCAATAGAGGTCAATGGGGTCGACCTTGTTTGTCATTTATCTCGATAAACAAATACAAATGAGAGTGTCAACTACTTTTGTTGCAATCCCTGTGGAAAGGTTAACAATTTGAGACCATTTTTAAAGAAATCGGTGCAATATTAAAGATTTAACCTTTGGTGATGACCTTTGACATTTGACGAATTTTGTCTTATACCTCGGTAACCATACCTTGTAGGTAGTACAAACTATACCTTTTTTTAATCCTTGTAACAAGCAGAACATTTTGGTTACGTTTTTACAGCAATCCAAGCATTTTTCATTTTTGACCCCTGTATTATGAATTTTACCCCCTCCTGGATTCCGCCCACACTTTCTCGAGGGGGCACCCCCGCTACATTTGTTCATCAACCTTCATAGAAGACAAATCCACTGAGAAATGATACTCTGCTCTGAACGGTCATGGAATTTCCCCAATGACCCAACTACACCATTTTTTTACTGTGGGATTCAGGGGTCGAGGTTGTAGCGAAATAGTCCGAACTACTTTTTCTAGACAAATAACACTTGTAATAGACTTGTAATCGGAATCCGCAAATGATGAAATATCATGATTATGCTTGTACCCTTCTCAACCATTTGTGGCTCTCTGGCGCAAGGTTTAAAGAACTTGTTTTAAAATACAATCATGGACGTGTCCGTGATACAATAATGCATGTTCGATGTTGGTCCCTGTTGTTATTACAATCATAAAGTTAGTATAGTAATAATTTCAAGTTACGACAAATTTTAAGAGTTCACGGGGTGTTTACCTAATTCCTTGACTTTACCATATTTTTGCTCAAACTTCTGAAAACTGAAATAGTACAGAGCAAATAGCGAGAGTAAATACAAGTATAGTCACTTAAAAAGAGGAGGTTAAATCCTATAGGAATTGCATGTTTGTGACAAAACCAGCTTTGTTGATTATTACATTAATTTGGAATATGTTTATGTTTTGTTCGTGCGTGTGTTTTTATAATTACGTATAATCATTATTACATCATTAATTTGTTTTATTTTGTGTGGGGTTGTTTGTTTTTGTTTTATATTTGGTTTGTTATTATTATTATTATTATTATTATTATTATTATTATTATTATTATAGTCTATCGACTTATTGTTTTTAATTAACCTTAATGTAAGCATATATCAATCGAAAAAGCAGAGATACCATTTGATCTGTGACGAGTCCTGAGTGACAATGCGAAATTTTATCATCTGCCATCGCCAAGTCCGGCCGAAGACAAGCCAAAAAACAACACATGTTTTCGTTATGTTTTTCGGGAAATGTGCGCGTAAAAATAGTCTATCAGCATTTAATTAATTGTGTATAGATATGTTTGTAATATATCAGAGAATTTGCAGAGTGAAATAAATTACTGTGTGAAATATGAAACCTTTTCTTTTTTCTAGAAAACGTTGTAATAATATTAATAGCTTAACAAATGCACGGATACTTGCAAATACATGCGTCGGGGGGAAATAAAGATTTTTTTTAAATCGTTTTGAAGTGCGATTGGCAAAACATTTTTTCATTCTTTTCCCCAAATTTCCTTTAAAAGTATAACACAATCAAACAAAGCTAAAAATAGACTGTTTAACTGAAATCGGCATTTTTCCATATGAATAATTATTGATAGAGGCACAGCTATTTCGGAGTTCAGAGTTTAATGTCCAATTAGGCAAATCTGCAACATTTGTTTAGGTTGTAAAGGAAGATCAAACCGATAGAAATATAACTATACAAAAAGTGAAGTGACAAGTGGCTTATGGGAATGGATGGATGCCAGTTTCCTGTTATTAAGGTATAGATAAACAATGAGCTCGTGCCTTTCGTTCAAATAACATGCTTTCGCGGGTGACTTGGGTTAACCAGCTTGAGCGCGTGACTTGATAGCGAATTGATTATCCTTGTATGCCATTAGAGTATAATAGCTAAATTCCATTTTTTAAGTTTATTTTTGGATCAAAACATACTAAAATTGCATTGATAACGAATAATTGGTCGCAATTTAAATTTACCATATTTAAAAACACGAAATTTGTCCTTGTTACCGTCTATTTTAACACCGCGTTACAAGTTTTTAAGCAAACTCCAAATGGGCATTGCTCTGGCCATTAAACTTCGAGCAACTAGTGCTAAGGGTAACTTGCTAATGGATGGATTGATTGATTGATTGATTGATTGATTAGCGCTTTATTAAATAAGAAGCAAATATATGGGGGGGAGGTGTTTTACGCCATAACTAAGTATTTTAAGCCGTTTGAGTGTAAATCAATGGGATGAAGACAATTCAACAAAACTTGAACTTTCTATGTCTATACCTAAACGTTGGGTAATGTCGAAATGTTGGTGGAACCAGCATTGGATTTCCAATTTTTGAAATAACGGCGTCGGATGAGGAGCTTCTGCAAGATCCAAGCCGACTTGTCTGAACTATATCATACATTGCTGTTGTACAACTTAAAATGTGGCCATGTCCTTTTATTATTAGAAAGTTTGATGCAAGATTAATCTATCTGAGATTCTATTTCACAGGTAGCACACCGCACTATAATGCGTTGATATAAGGCGTTGACACCATAGAATTTGTATCTAGCTGTAATTGCCATCTTGAAATAGTCTTGATGACGGCCCCAATTACCGACAAAGAGCCTAGTTATCATCTCTTTGATGTTTCTGCTGACTTTAATCACTCTTAAACGTCTTTACACAGTCGTGACTTGACAGTCAGAAATCTCAGGATATAGAGGAGATTGTCCCTTTTGGGAATGTCTCATGTATCCATCCTTATCCCTACGTCCCACGCGATTTTTTTTAAAGTTGGCGTTAAATTGAGAATATATTTTTGCATTTAAGTTAGGTTTCCTTGGGTTGTGCGTTTATCACTACAAAAATCCACACTTTAATTAATTTCCGCCTATAGCCTGGAACGTCAACCATAATTTGAAATCGATTTCAATCAGACTTCCGCACTTTGCGCAGAAGGTGAAACACCCAGCGTCACCATTTGAGAAGCGCTCTCATCATTTCGCATCGCCGTGTCGTCATTTTCTTACTGGGGGGGGGGGGGGGGGGGGGGCACGTGTATTCCAAGTGGATGATATCATGCTCGTGTACAAAAACGCGCAATTAGGGTCATTTTTTTTTGATCAGGCGATGTACGCGCGATACATTGTTTATGGTATCAAAATCGTCCAAAATGCAAAATTAGGGTCAATTTTCACGTCGAAAATTACGTGCTTAGGGTGTGACATTCTGAACAAATCAACCATGATAATTGTTTGGGTGCAAATGTCAACCAAATTACTTGCTTATAGGGTGTTTTTCTTGCCAAGTGAAAATACGCGCTTGGGTACGTTTTGGGAGGCTATACACGAGCATGATATGGAATACAAGTACAAGTCCCCCCCCCCCGGGGGGGGGGGGGGTGCTGCCCCAACTTATTGGGCTGGATTTGCCCCTGGTAATCGTTTGCAATGCCACGAAATGTGTATTCTATGCATAACCTGTCTTGCCTTTTCAAATCAACAGGATTTTTGTGGTCCCAACTGCAGTTATCTGTCAGACTTGACGCCCATTTCACACACTGCTATGATTCAATCATCCTATGTACAATGGATCGAAGCAGCAGGTGCGCCGTGTTGTTCCGGTGCTGATAAACCAAACGGAATCGTACTACGACAAACTCTACCACTCACTCAATGGGTAAATTTATTATATGTTACCGATTTAAAATATATTTTAAAACGATAAGCTACGTTCTTCTTATTTACCACAACATGTACAGAATTACATTAAACCTGTTATTCTGGAGAAATGGTCTCTGATTTTCTCATAAACAAAAGGTTTAAGGTCACTAATTTAATTTCACTTTCTAAGTTAAAAAAAAACCAGAAAAAATTACCAAGGACCAGATCATCATCATCTTCGTATCTTTCCATCTGATAAACTCGGACTCGCACCACTGGCGAGGTGGCAAATTTGTGTCAACGTTTTCTAATGGAGTGCGAAAACTGCGCACCTAATGATGAGATTGCGATTATTCCGTATTGAAAAAATACTGTTTTACACAATTTGGCACTCGACGACCCTCTCGTACCGGTGTCATAAACTACCGTTTCCGCGTGACTGAGTGTCCTACCACCCTGTCTATTAATTGTTCGCCATTGAGTGCTGTATGCATCGTTTTTTTCAGCACTGTACCAAATGGCCTCGTATACAAGGTCACGGTTATTCCGTACATGTTACTCTGGTAGCTAGGACACTTCTCTTCATGGGGGACACTCAACTTCTTTACACCGGTATAAAACGTGTTCTTCAATTACCACCTAGTCAATGTCCTTGCATAAGTTCAAAGGTCCGCTGATGTTTCAGACTTTTCCCAGTACACCAGTAGTGACACCAGTTATGAAAGTGTTAAATATCGGTTCTCAAAGAGGTCTGCAATAATTTTAATGAAACCATTTGCATCATTACGCGATACATAACATGATCTCTGAGTAACCAATAAAAATCGGCATACCTTGTATGTATATCTGTATGCACTGGTAAGCTTTTATATCATGTCTTTTATCCATACATCATTATAACCAATCTAACATAATATATCATATCATATTTATTTCCATTATCATAACCGTATCAGAAAAAGCACCAAAGATACATACAATGATATGGAGGAGGTGAACGAAAGGCCAAAAAAAGGCCAGAAGATGAACACCCCCTTATCAAATATTGCACATAAACACAAAAAATATTTATATTGAAAAAACAAAATACTATTCTACGCATACAGTTAACACACAAGACGAGCACGTGCCCCCAAAATTCTTATTCTAATTTGATACCCTATCTGTGTGAGCATAATTTTAAATGATGGCTGTTTTTGAGCGTTTAATAGCCAAGTTCAGCGAATTCCAAGGGTTGGTCCCGATTTTCTAATAGCTGATTCAGAAACCCCTTTTTAAGTTGGGGGATACTATACTCATGAGGCAGTTCTAGTGTGGTAATTGTGTATTTCAATGGGTAATAAAGTAATGCTCAAGTTAAGGAGTGCAGTGGGTAATGTTTGTATAGTTCTAGTTATAAGTATTCAAACACATTACGTACATTATTTTTTAAATGAAGAAACAGTGGCCCGGAGTGGCACCTATAGTGACTATTTGATTTAGTCTGGAGCCATTTTAAGTTTAAATATCTTATCCAGATAAGACATACATGTTTTACCCCATATCAAAATACCATCTTTTATATGGCAAAACAAGTGTATACAGTACAATGTATACAGGATACATAGGAAAAATGTTTTAATTATTAAACGCCAATATTTCTTGAATGATTTGTGATATGCAGGAATGTGGTACTCCATGATAGATGTTCAGCAATAATAACTCCAAGAAGGTAGTAGTGTACCTATCAAGAGACAAACATCATCTAGGATTATGTGAAGATCTTAGTATGATTGATTTCACAGTCATTATCATTGAAGAAGGCACATGATCAAGGAGATCGAAATAAAAACCGTTATCATATGCATTAGTTTTGACTATGACCGAAGTATATGTATGTCTCATAGGAAATGATTTATGACGTCAAAGGTAGGTATACTAGATTCCATGCTGTCAGACTAGCTATAATTAGGTGAAGGTATTGAAGGAGCGACAAAGGGATAAACAAATTCAATATATGCAAGGCCTGTTTTTGTGATACTGTTGGGTACATTTTCAATAATTAAAACTGTAACCCATTTGTTGCCCTTGAAATATGGTCGAGGTCCAATGACGTCAGGGAGCGGTCATTATTTAGAGGGGGGAATGGCGGGATTTCAATTTTTCGGCAAAAATTTTCGCGTTCCCACCTCGGCTTCGTTCAAAAATTCACATCCCCTCGGATCATGCTGATTTCCCCATTAAAAAGTTAATGTTTCTTTCTCTATCTCTCTCTCTCTATCGTGATGAAAACTTCATGTTCCCCTCTCTCTTACAAAATGTTTAGGTTCACCCTCAAAATCCTCCAACCCCTGGCGTCGTCTGTCCGTAAATAAGACCCCTCCCTTAGAGCTCTTTGGAATTGCCAAAAGTTAAAACGGTGATGGGATGCATCCTGAGTGTAAAGAGTTATTAATATGTGACCAATAAAAACATACAAAGTAATCAGTGCCAAATATAGGCATTTTGACAAACATGAGTAAGTGCCTATCGAATCATTATTATTCGTTCATTAACCATTACTTTTTCAGGGTAATACTACCGGGTGGCGGACAAAATGAACACCCACTTTTTGAAATGGCAACCGGCATGCCCATAAACTATTTATATTGACGCTCAATAGAGGTAGGTGAGATGTTCTTTTTTCTCTTTTGTAAATGGCGTAAATATATAGTCGAGCCGATTATATTTTTCTTGATATCTTACCGCATATCAGATGATAATTTCGTCTGATGTGTTTTCAACTCACACAGTAAATTGTTAAAAAGTACCAGTACAATGTTGCGTAAAAAAATATCCCAACAATGTTTACAGTGGGCTGTAAAAATACAAAATTCAAACTTTACAGTATTTGGCATCAATCGATGGTAAAATTACAGTATGTTGTAAATTTTAAAGCATTCCATTGGTATTTTTAATTATAGTGTAAATTTACAGGCAATTGTGGCAGAAGTTCTGACATTTACTGTAGTCGTGCGGTTTCATAATGGTGCTGGTTTAGTATACATAAATATTTACTACTATATCCCGTACATCCTTAATGCCATTCGCAATTTCAAAAATCACGGAGCGGAACCATGACTTGTGTTACAGGAAAGGACCTAGATCTAAAAAACAGAAATACCGGTATCTCCCTGTTTTGGGGTGCTGTCAAGTTTTGATAAGAATTGCATAGGATGTAAAGGATAATCAAAACGAAAAATCCGATTCATTAAAACTCTGCAATGAGCATGTTAGGTGACTATCTTTAGTTCAAATTAAATTTTTTAATTAGCACAAAAAATATATTTCAAAATCTCGGTCACCCCTTAAGTTGAGTTTATAGCATTTAAACAAGAGTTAACACTTTCGTTTTTTTCGCGCATTTAAATAAATAGTTAACGTTTTCATTTTATTCAACAGAGACTTGACGAAGCATAGTTAAAAATTACTGTTTTCCTGTCGTTTTGAAGAAGAGTCATCTACTGTCAATAACCCAACAACCCAAGTTTATTTTTTGAAAATAGAGGAACAATGAATTAAATGAGTTTAAGCAAGTCCCACTCCTTGATACTTTCCTGAAAATAACAAACATTGCAATTGAATAATAAAGAATTAGGGGGGAAATACCCAACTTGAGTGTGACTTAAGGTAGTTTTATAGGTCTGTTTTCACGTTTTTGCCAAGAGCGCACTTAAAAAGCATGTGCTAATTTTCATGCTTAATGCGTTATCAGAATTCACAAAATGAAGAATCGCCCCATTGTATAAGCTTTATATTGTTTGTACTTCTCATGTAGACATTACACTGCATTTTTGCTTTATAGGATTTTGAAAAGAGTGGCGCTTATTTTCCCATATGGGCAACATGTCAGGGATTCGAACTACTATCTCAATTAACCGCTAAAAATGATCTGTTGGGGCTTACCAATCACACCTACGGGATAAACCTACCTTTAACACTTTACAAAGGTAAGTACATATAAATTGTTTCCACGATTTGGGTTAACTTTTAAGCTCCTTTAATTTCTTTCTAATTTATCTAAAACGGAACTAAGCAAAAGTCATGGTATACAATTTAATCTTGCAGCCTCCGTGGAAACAATTTTTAAGCTAATTTAATTCGCTTAAGGGGATTTATCCATGGTCATTTCAATCACGTCACTTTACACTAGATATTGTAAAATTAGTCAAACAAAAAATACTAGGTATTAGTTTGTATTCAGTTTTTCAAAGGCATCTTACTTCTTTTCACAGACTTGAAAATGTCCAGAGTATCCCCTGGTAAAATTCGAGTACATTTTGAGTAAGGTACTTGAAATGCACTTGTAGAACTAAATTTCTTTATGTGCAGATTTTGGAACACTCATGTGAGTACACTGATATAACTTGCTCAAAATATAATAGATTTCAAACACTCGTTCGCTTAGAAATGTCTAAATAAAACGCACATTTCGATAACATTGTACTCGAAATGTACAATCAACGTACTTGAAATGTACTTAAAATGTACTCCTCGGCAGACTTGTAGTATGAGTACTTTTCATGAGTACGAGTATGAGTACGAGTACTTGACCCCGAGTACGAGTATGAGTATTTGGTCCTGAGTACGAGTACGAGTACAGCAAAATTTTAAATCCCGAGTACGAGTATGAGTACGAGTACTTATGCCTGAGTACGAGTATGAGTACGAGTACTTATGCCTGAGTACGAGTATGAGTACGAGTACTTTTGCATGGGTACGAGTATAAGTACGAGTACTGTGCAAAATTGCAGATTTGTAATATGAAGATGACAGTAATGACAATGGCGATAACAATGATGACGACGTACTAGTCCACCACCAAGACTTGAGTACGAGTATAAGTACGAGTACCCAGGCCTGAGTATGAGTATGAGTACGAGTACACAAATTGTACTCGTACTCGAGTATGAGTACGAGTATTCGTACTCGAGTACTACAAGTCTGCTCCTCCGGGATGTCTACATCAAAAGTATATTTCGAGAACAATGTACTCCAAATGTACTCGACTAGTTTCCTGTTTCAAATTTCTTTGGAATGTCTATAGAAAAGTATAAATCGAAGGTAGAAGTATCCCAATCAACTTCCATTTTTTGGTTAAAGCCATTTTTCTAAAAAGAACATTATGTGCAACATTTCAGTACATATATTTCTTGAAAAAATGACATTTTAAACATATTGAACTTTTCCCATTTTTCTCAATTTCGAATTTTACGCGATAGTGTAATTTTAATGCGCAACATCTCCAGTTTTCTAACTTCAATTGAAAAGAAATTTGGCAGAATTATTTTATGGACACTTCTGCATGTATTGACGTTTTTGGTTTTTTTATACCGTACCCCTGTTCTCTAAAATTAGCATTACGCATATTCATGAGGCGCAAATTATCAGTGATTTGCATATTTTTGAATTTTAATCAAATGCTATTTACAATTTAAAAAACATAAGAACGCCAATACATGGGAAACGAACTGACAAGTTTAAATACCAAGTAAGAAGTTGATAGGTGGTATAGTTTGATCAGGACGATGCATCAAAATTTGGTCAATATGGCCACCAATGGCGGCCATATTGGATCCCTAATTTGCATAATTTATGCGAAAATCATCATTTTTCGTATAATTCATTCTTTATTTCATATCATCCATGCATGAAAATCAAAGAAAAGTGTCAAAATAAGAAAATAGTGTTAATTGGGATACTTCTAGCTTAAGAAGTGTACTGTACTGACTCGAAATGTACTCGGGAAAAAAAAAACTATCCCGTTTCGAAATTGCTCTGCGGTATTGTCTAAGTACATTATTGAGCACAATGTACTCGAAATGTACTCGAAATTATTCTTCCGTTTACTTGATCATAACACTGTACTTGAAATGTACTCGATTTACTTGATCACACACTGTACTTGAAATGTACTCGATGTAACTTGATCATAACACGGTACTGAAATGACTCGATGTACGAAATAAACACTGTACTTGAAATGTACTCGATGTACTTGATCATAACCCCCGTACTTGACATGTACTCGATGTACTTGATCATCACACTGTACTTGAATTCCGATGTACTTGATCATAACACTGTACTCTGAAATGTACTCGATGTACTTGAACATAACACTGAACTTGGACATGTACTCGTAGTACTTGACATAACCTGTACTTGTAATGTACTCGATGTACTTGAGCATAACACTGTAGGTGAAATGTACTCGATGTACTTGACATAACACTGTACTTGAATGTACTCGATGTACTTGATCAAACACTGTACTTGAAAATGTACGCGATTTACTTGATCATAACACTGTACTTGAAATTACTCGATGTATTTGATATAACTCTGTACTTGAAATGTACTCGATTACTGAACATAACACTGTACTTGCAATGTACTCGATGTACTTGAACTAACACTGTACTTGAAATGTACTCGCTGTACTTGATCATCCACTGTACTTGAATGTACTCGATTACTTGATCATAAAACTGTACTGGAGCTGTACTCGATGTAAGTTATCATAACACTGTACTTGAATGTACCATGTACTTGATCATACACTGGGTACTCAAAATGTTCTCGATGTACTTGATCATAACACGTACTTGAATGTACTCGAGTACTTTGAATCATAACACTGTACTTGAATGTACTCGATGTACTTGATCATAACACGGTACTTGAATGTACTGTTTTCGATGTACTTATCATACCACTGTACTTGAAATGTACTCGATGTACTTGTCATAACACTGTACTTGAAATGTACTCATGTAACTGACAGAACACTGTACTTGAAAATGTACGCGATGTACTTGATCATACACTGTCTTGAACGTACTCGATGTACTTATCTAACACTGTCTTGAAATGTACCTATTAGTTGATCATAACACTGACTTGAAATGTACTCGAGTACTTTATCATAACACTGTACTCGAAATGTACTCGATGTACTTGATCATAACACTGTAGTGAACCATGTACTCGATGTACTTGAACATAACACTGTACTTGAAAATGTACCGATGTACGTGTCATCACCTGTATTGAAATGTACTCGATTGTACTTTGAATCATAACACTGGTACTTGAAATGTACTCGATGTAGTTGATCATAACACTGTACTTACAATGTACTCGATTTACTTGATCAGAACACTGTACTTGAAATGTAACTCGATGTACTTGATCATAACACTGTACTCGAAATGTTCTCGGTATGTGTGATCTAACATGTACTTGAAAAGTACTCGATGTCCTTGATCATAACCTGTACTTGCAATGTACTCGATGTACTTGATCTAACACGGTACTTGAAATGTACTCGAGTACTTGATCATAACTCTGTACTGAAAATGTACTCGATTGTAGTTTGTCATAACACTGTCCTTACCAATGTACTCGATGTTGTATTGCTCATAACCCTGGACTTGAAATGGACTCGATGTACTTGATCATAACACCTGTACTCGAAATGTACTCGATTTACTTGATCATAACAACTGTACGTGAAATGTACTCGATGTACTTAATCATAAACATGTACTTGAAATGTTTACGCGATGTAGTTGATCATAACACTGTACTTGAAATGTTACTCGACATTGTTACTGTCAAACATGTACTCGATGAAATGATACTCGATGTAGGTGATCATAACAATGGATTGAAAATGTACTCTGTTGTACTTGATCATAACACTGTACTTGAAAGTACCGATGTACTTGATCATAAAACTGTACTCGAAATGTAATCGATGTACTTGATCTAAACTGTACTTGAAATTGTACTCGAGTACTTATTCATAAACAACTGTACTTGAAATGTATCGATGTTATTGATCATAACTCTGTACTTGAAATGTACTCGATTGTAGTGATCAAACAATTTGTAACTTACAATGTACTCGAATTGTATTGATATAACCACTGACTTGAAGATGTTACTCGACCCAAGCAGTTGTTTACTCGAAAAAAGAATGCAGAGTGTTGTAAACAGTGTACTGTACTTAGAGAAAAAGTAAATTTCGAGGATATTAACACTTTTTTTTTTGTCCGATAGGTGCTCGATCATACACTGTATTCAAAATAAACTAGATCCAAAACAGTGTACTGAAAATGTACACGATCCGATAAGATTTGTTTAGAATCTAAACTCGATGGTACTCGATTAAAATTTATACTCGAGAAGTACAATTTTGTAGTGAGGCACATTTCGAGCACATTCCGGGACCATTAACATTCCGCGTACAATATAATTTTGTGTATCTCGGATCTTACCAGTGGCTCGCAACATCTCAATTCTGCTTATTAAAGATTACATAACACCTAAAAATACATAATCCTATAGTTTATTGGGTGTGACATACATGATATCAGGTGTTATTGATTAAAAACATATATATACAGAATACAGTACATATAATTATTGAAAAATGACATTTTAAACATATTGAATTTTCCCCAGTTTTCTCAATTTCGAATTTTCGCGACTAGTGTAATTTTGATGCGCAAACATCTACAGTTCAATGAAAAGAAATTTGGGCATGTAAACAGTGTACTGTAGTAGAGAAAAAGTACATTTGCGAGCTATTAAACTCGGTATGTGCTCGATATGACAATGTATGCAAAATGTATCGATCCAAACAGCGTACTAAAAATGTACACGATCAAGTAGTTTCGATCTAAACTCGATGTACTCGATCTAAAACCATCCTTTCATTTATTATTTTTTATTTCCACATCATATTACATCACAATACAAAAAACATAAAACGATATTATCAGAAGATGATCGGGGGAAGAGATCGAAAGGCCAAAAGGCCAGAAGTGATCACACCCAAAAAAACATTTTAACACTTACAACACAAAATGATTTAAAAATTTACAAAACAGAGAAAAAAATATAGAAAACGAATTCTCGGCTCCAAACCTACTTTACATACAAATACAATATAATGAAATGAGATACGATTTATATTGGCTACGAAAATGCTTCCCAGATTTAGCGTTTTATATCTAAATTATAGAGTTTCCAAAGACTTGGACCGGTAGTTGGAACAGTTTTGATCAGAGATCTATTTTCTTATGTTGGTTTGCGGTATATCATTTGCCTGTCTATTATCATAATTATGATTGTCCGATTTTTTAGAAAAGAATGTCTGAAACACTTTCTGTAGTTGATTAGTAGCAACTTAAACATTAAAAACCCCACTTCAGTTTGTATGTGTATACCTTAAGATGTTTAATTTTAAATAGGGGATCGGCATGACTTCTCTATGACTTTTTGTAATGGTCCGCACTGCCCATTTTTGAAGTTTCAAAAGTTTTATCCAATAACTATGATATGTTTGCCCCATATAATATACTATAATAACATATGGTTTGAACAAGAGGCAATATAATATTACAATATCCTTAGTAACACAGTATTTCAACTGACTGATAACCCCATATTTCGTGCTATGTTTTAGAAAGTCATCTATAGATTTTTCCAAGGAGATTTCATCTATAGTTTACTCCAGAAATAGTCGAAAAACTCGTTGGAATTTTATTATCTATATACCTTGTATTTCACCACCCTCTTCTGTTGCAGATTCCGCCAACCTTGCATTCCCATTACGTGTGCCCATTAACATATAATTTGTTTTTTGCAGCATTTGACATATAATTTATTTGCATGACCCAATTTTGTAACTTCTTGTAACTCTTTCTTTAATTTCATGGATTTTACTCGCAATATCATCATTTGAATACAAGATGATTGTATCGTCAGCAAAAAGTACAAACTTAAACTAGAAGAAGTATTTACCAATATCAGTAAACATATGTTAAATAGAGAGCCCTAATACGATCCTTGCGGCACACCACAATTGTTACTTTTTTGTAGATTTGACTTATCTTATTGTAATATACCATATTGCTCCTGTTTCTTAAATAACTCTTAACACCTCTAAAACAGTTTCCTCTAAATCCATAGTACATAGTTATATATAATAAAGCATGATATTGTATCGGAATGGCTTTCGCTAGTCCCCCCCCCCCCCCTAAAAAAAAATACCTTAACCAACGGTTCTGTTTATTCTTGTTACTACAGCATGGCAACACTTTTTCACAAAATCAATCTGGCCATATAAGTTGAATGGCCTGAGCGAAACCATACGGATTGTTGTTAATATATTATGTTTATCAATAAAATTTACACATCTATTAGATCTATCGTTCTAGAATTTTTGGAAAAACGGGGTAAAACTGATTAGGTCTGTAGTTTGAAAACACTTGAGAGCCATCTTTCTTATAAAGAGGAATTACCTGGGCAATTTTAAGGCTATCGGTAACATTTCCAGATGATAATGATGAATTAAAAATACTAATTCGGGGTTTTTGCAATTTCTTTTGCTATTTTCTTTAAACAACATTTCCAATGTTATCATGGCCTGAACTCTTATTTTGATCAAATTTTGAAATAATTTTAATGATTTTCAGATTCCACATGGTTTCTAAACTACGCCTGTATCGGTTTTCTTTCAGGTATTCAAAAATTTTTTAACAAGGTATGTTATTTCTTTAGCTAACTTTTGACCATATTCCAACAAAATCATTAAATTCATTCGCAATACCAACCGGATCCGTTACAAACGTATTTTCACCCTTCTTAAATTTTGTTTCAAAGTTTTTCTTTTTTATGACGACCAATAATGTTATGTATCATTTCCAAGTCTTTTTCATATTGCTTTGGTTTGTTTCAACTTTTCAAACAATATCTTTTTTAGATTTCCGAAATGAGCTGTGAAGTTTGTTCCGATAAGATTTTTAAACCTTTGAGTTTTTTGTTGACTCGGATTGTTAATAGACTCTTTATACAAATTTATTTTTTGTATTTATACTTCTTTAAACAGTCCCTGATCCATGGACATAACGGATCTTTCTTTCTGTGCCGTACAACTTTCTTACAGGGAATACACTCTTCATAATATCAGTAAACAGTTTCAAAAAGGACATCATAATATTATTTAACATTTTATTACCAGGTAAAACTTCCTCCCACTTTACCTTTGTGCAGCATGTTGGGGGTGGTTGAGTTTGAGTGCTAAGTATGGCTTCACTGGTAAACTCTTTTGTAAATGACACTTTTTCAGTCAATTTCTTTTTCACACTGAGGTCGTTGTCAGAATGGTGGCAATGGTCAGAACATCAGCGAGAACACTAGGACTATTATTCTTTTCAATTAGTCAAGATGTTATCTATGATTGTCCGCACTTTCCTCGGTAATTCTGGTTGGTTTGTGTATTGAGGGGATAAGTGCATTGGAATAAATTAATCCAAGTAATCGTGGGTTTGCCTATCTGTGTCATCCTTAAACAAATCAACATTAAAAATCAGACCCATTATAAAGTTTAATTTTGTCTTCAGCATTGATTTTTCTGACATCGGTCTAAATCAATTAATGAAGTTGCAATTGCAGTATGTATCTGTAAACTACACCAACTATAAATAATTTTTTCTTATTTATAGTTCAATTCTATAAAACATGATTCATCACTTCAAGTGGCTTCAACACAATTGTGCCTTAATGTATTTTTTAACTGTCTCAGATATGTATAACATACCCTCCCTTTTTTCTCGATATTTTCGTCAGTATCATACCACAATTATAGTTCCAGGAATTGTAATATTCATGAGGTTTATTTTTAGTGGAGTCTCCTGACAAACCAATAATTGTAAGTCATGGTTAAGCGAATCCAAATTCTTTACAATTTAATCAACTTTTTTTTGCTTATACTTCTATATTTGCATTCAGAATTGAAAAACGGTCTCATATGATTTTACGTGTCTTTAAAATGATTTGGTAAGATTATGGAACAGTGCAATATTTGTCTCGTACAAGTCCTTCACTCCTCATTACAAGATACTCTGAAATCTAAGTGGATTAAAGCACATTTGTCCATATTACACATAATTTCTTGTTAAAGCTTGCTCTTCTTTCTGTTTACGACTTTCAATATTATTTAGAGTATGACAGTTTGTGCATACTTTATGTGATGTTCACAGTTTACTTCATTATTTTTCAACTACGTACATTTTCATAGCACATTTTCTTACATTTTGACAAACATGTATTTGTTTAACACATACACATAGTCACAGGTCCCTTGCTAATTTACCAATTCCACATAACTAACACCAACATAGGAATTAAAATATTGCAAATATATAACTCTGTAAAAATGTAATTTCAAAAAATAATATTAACCAGAGACCACCTGGGTCTCCGAAAGAATCAAATGAAACTAAATCACACAGAACATCATTATGATATAAGCAACTTGTATATGTAGTTTCATTAAATGTTAACATAAATTATTTTAAAGATGTCTTGATGTTTTCATTTGTATCATAATCTACCATCATCTCCTGGCAGGTTTGTTTCTTTATTTTACGCAGCTTGATCACTATCTATTTTGATGCTATTTATTGTATGATCTAATTTGTGCATAAAATACCCAGATAGGGTAAACCAAATTAATGCTCACAAAATAAACATCACAGCTGATCTTTATGCCACACACTACTTTTGTTGCAAACTTTGTGTAGTTAATGTTTATGAGTACAGTTTAATCCCTATAAGTTTTCCAGTCTAAGGCTGGTCTATTTGGGGGTTTGTACTGCATCACACCTTGTTCCAACATAAATAATTTTTGTAATTTGAGGCTGTTCTTCCTTATCTTGTAGGCAATGGAAGCAAGTCTGCCACGTTCCCGTTTCATGACAGGTTGTAGATCTTCTAAACACAAGTTACTCCCCCGTTCAATATTGTCAGGTTACCAAAGAATGCTCTGTCGGAATCATATCCAAAACGCACGATCACTGGTCTTGGAGGAAGATTTCACATCCCTATCGGGCCTAGCATGTCTTGATTGGGGAAGTCTGTGGACAAGCAGTATACTATGCCTCTGTTTAAACTGTTCCTCTGTAATGAAAAATTTATGGTGCCATACATCAAGCATTACAGTTGTTATGTCTTCATTTCGTTTTCTTAACCCCATACACCAGTAAAATTCTCTTATGTAATGTATCTTCAAGCATCAACCGTTGCTCTGCTAGCTTTTGCACTTTTTGTCTACATCAGACTTGAACTCACAGGTATATTCTTCTTCTCTATATCCAAATCAAGCCTCTCAGAATGGGAAGTTGTTTGACGTTTCTACATCATTATCGTTTAGACGTAACAGTGTTAGCCTCTTACCTTTATTTGCCTGATTGCATGCTGGTTTTCAGATAGTTAGAAAGGATACGTTTCTTCATATCGAGCCATTCTTCTTCATTTCAAGCAGAAATAATGTCAATAGAGTACTCATCGTTAGACATGGTAATAGTCTGCCTACACGTTTGTTGCGTGCTGTCTTCACCCGGCATGGTATCCACTGTATGTATTTATTCCAGTGGTTGGGCCATGCCAGAATAGGTTACGATTTTCCCTTTGTGTAGGCATTGACTGACTGATTCTGACTCCGGGTTGCTGGCATATCTGTTTCACACCAGTTTTTTGTGCTCAAAATCACGATTTCGACGAAATAATCGTAGAGACGAACTGTAGATTATGCTTCTAGAACAGTTTCTTAGTTCAGGTATAACAGAAAGAAAAATTCTGTTAAGATATAAAAAACCTGTGAACCATATTAGCCGTTTTTTCGGCGACCCAGCAATGATCACGTATTGTCTATCAGAGCGCCATTATACTCGAGAAGTACACTTTTGTAGTTGAGCACATTTTGAGCACATTTCGATTACATTCCGAGTACAATATAAGTGTACTCGGATCTTACCAGGGTCTCTCCAACATCTCAATATCTTGCATCTTATATCTTACATAACACCTAAAAATAAATAATCCTATTGTTTATTTGTGGGTTACATACATGTATCATGTGTTATTGAAAAAATATCCATGGCGCCCTAAACTGCGCAACTTCTCAAGTTTTCGTTCGTTAATGTATTTGTTTCTCTTGTAGGTTACAGTGACAGTCGGTTATTTGGTCCCGATAATATGCCTTCTGATATACTTCAAATCTTAACTAATGAGAACGTTACGGCAAATTTTCATCACTGGGGCGTTTCAAAAGAGGTAAACTTTTTCAATTTTGCTTAATGTGTTAAGGGAGAATAGTCCAAGCTACAGATCATGTGACCTTGTTATATTATAGCACAACTGCATGCTATGATTTCAGATTTTAAAAGCCCGGGTTTTGTTGCCAAAACATTTATGTGCACTTATCATTCCATCATAAAAATACCATGGACAAGTCTGAATCTGTGCTAAATACCAGTTTACTGTGTTGTGTCGGGCGGGGGGGGGGGGGGGGGTAGGACACTATCCTTCGATTTTAGGCATTGTGATTATACAGGGCCGTAACGCAGGATTTTTGTTTTTGGGGGGGGGTGCGGAACTTCAAAAAATGTGGACCTTTTTTCCCGTGGACAAGCTCTGGTTTTGCCGCACTTATTTTCGGTGACCATATTTTAGAACCACTAACCTAATGATTTTTTTTTTCAGCAAGATGCTCATTACCCATTCTTTGATGATAAATGACAATCCAAATATATCATTTTTAAAAAAAATTTGGGAAAAAGTTTTTATTGGGTCACCCTGTATGCCGCCACTACAACAAAGCACTGATATTAATCTACGTTTGACCGTAGAATTGTAACTGTAATATACTTGTAACAATCAATTGAGACCATTTATGAATCTCTTGTCAATAATTTTATAATCAATCAAATCAATTGACCATTCAAGATGGCTCCACAAGTGGCTATAATTCATTACTACATCTAGCCAAAAGCTATATGTTTGTGGATATCACTACAACTCATTCAGAGCAGTTTTAATATAGATAATAAGTGATTAATATCTGCAAGATAGCATCCTAGGTGGGGCGTCCAACATGGCTACCAATGTCGTTTAAAGTTCATATTCATTCACGTTTATATTCTAGTTTTTGTGGTTTTTAAGTTGGGATGATCACTTCCAAAAAATCCCCTTAATACTAACTTACGTCTCTTTAAGTCGTTATATATCGACTTCCCAATGAATGCCCTACTACAAACAAATAGATACATTTCTCCCAGACTATTAGTGATCATATTTTTCGCCGCTTAACTAAGTGCCATGGCCAGCCATAAATTGGACCCCCATCTTGGATGGCATCTGACATGATATCGATTACTCTGATTAACTTACATGACTACACAAACAATTGCAGCTCTAAGTTAGATAAAGTTGGGCGAATCGGAAGCCATCTTGGATGCTATAATGAAGAAATTGATTGTACATCATTAAAAAACACATTTTTGTTATGTTTGTAATTAATTTCTCGACTGTCAAAGCATCAGTGTAGATTCCAAGATACCAATCTACCGTCAAAAATAGATCACGATCAGCAGGCCCGTAGCCAGGAATTTATGCGGGGGGGGGGGGGGGGGGGGGGGGTGCGGATTTGCCAGAAGCGGACCTTTTGCGTACTAAAAAATTTTTTCAATCGTAATGCGATTTTTACCCCCCGCACCCCCCCTGGCTACGGCCCTGACGATCAGGCACGTCATTGTATTGGTGGTCATATTGAATTCATTAATTACCTGATTGCAGAATAATATGTTAATTGGCCCAATGAATGTTTTAGACAGGCCCAAAAATGATAACTTTTGAGTGAATAACAGGTGTTATTTTAGTTTTTTGGTGACCATTTTGATTTTTTTTTTTCGTTTCAAACAAATGCTCAAGGTTTCTCGTCTAAAACCCATCTAATTCAGAATCAACATAAAATGGTCTAGAAACTCCAAAGTATAAAATTGATTTTTCCCCAATTGTGTATTGTCTTCATTTTGTTCGCGACAAGATTTCACGTTTTAATATATCTTTCAGAACTTTAGCAGCAATGCCAACCTTACCAAATTTTACCGGATACTGTCGACAAATCGTAATACTGATGGTGTGGAGTTTATTTCTACAATGGAAGGTACGAATATTCTTTAACAGAGAGGACTGTTTCGTTGACATTTTGACATTTTTGTAAAGTGCATATGGCCTAAAATGGCGTTATATTCAATGTATTCTTTCTTACTTAGCAATATTGCAAATCTGAAACACGATTAATCCACCATTACTTCAGATTCAGAAAATTATGTATCGGAAAATTTCCCTTCACCGAAAATCAGGGTTCTTCAAGGTCTCCAAACTTGGAATTTTTCATGTTAAAGGGCAGAATCATATGAGGCAAGCTTACTCTATTTGATAGCTACATATCCGGGCTGAATGCTAGCAATTACATAACCATACCACGTTTGATTTGTTTTTTTTCTTTACCAGCTTACAGATATCCCATTTACGCCACACAATGGCATCCTGAAATGAATTTGTTCAGGTGGTCTTTGGATCATGCCGTCCAACATTCTCTCAACGCAGTCAGAATTTCTCAACACTTAGTTAACTTCTTTGTCAATGAAGGTAAAGCAACCTGATAGTAAAATTGGGGAAAGATTAACACATGGGTAAATTGAAATCAAGTAAAATTGCGTTCCAATGCACACCAACGTATTCGTCTTGTTGTAAAGATTAAAAGTATAGATTGGCTATGTTCCAACTGGATATAAGGTTCAAGGTCTTCCTGGGGCAAACATTACGTAATACTAAAATTTTGTTGAAACTAGTTCAAAATGAATCCGCTCGTCACAATGAAAGACATAACGCATATTAATCGCTCCAGGAGTAGTTTTCAGGGTAAGTCTTTGTCATATTCCATTGGTTAAGAAGACCTTCGTTATATCTTGATCTTACTGTTTCACGTTATCAACAGAATTTAACTTCATGTTAAATTACTTTGCATAAATTGACGCAGTTTAAAAGTGTTTTGAAAATGATTTACAGAAAGTTGGCATAATACATGTACATTTAATCCAAATGATATTTCAATTTATATATGTATTTGTTTCAATTTCTTGATTTCTTTTAGCTCGGAAAAGTCAACATAAATTCAGCAGCGAAGAAGAAGAAGCAAAGTACCTTATCTACAACTATTCTCCCGTCAATGTCGGTAATATTGCCGACGGCAGCCAGATTTACTACTTCAAAGTTTGATTACAAACTAAATATATTATGATTTCTATACTATGGAACACTCAACTGAAATTTGGTAAAATTATTATGGACAATACAATGTAATTCGCTAATATTATTTTTACAGCTGGAATTGTATATGGAAAGCAAAGCTACTTTTATGCAAATGGGGTAAAATAAGCTATTAGAATTTCCTTATCATCAACATGCCATACCGTAAAATCGCGTATACAAGCACCGGTGCTTATAATAGGACGATTTCGAAATCCGGACAAGAGAGAAAAAAATTGATTAGCGCCCTCTAACTGATAAGGTCGGTTTTTGTCACGCTCTTCGTGCGAACGTTGTTATCACTGCAGTAGATCCCATGAACGACCATGTCCTTAATGATTTACATAAAATCTTTCTTACCCCATGGGAGAAATACCAAGGTCTTAATAGGCCACCTGTGTTATACGAGCATTTTTGGAATTCAATGGTATGTTACATAGCTGGATAGCTTGCCCTTTCTTGTGCAGTGTACCGCGAGATGACCGACAAACTGACTTTTGTGCTCAATTAACGATTGATATAAATTGAAGTTTCAGGTTTGCTGTACGTGTTTTGTTGGGAGAACTTACATGGAATTCATTGACGATGTTATAATCCGTCGATGTTATAATCCTATTCATCTTGTATCACCAGATAATGGAATCCTGATTGAACCATCAACAAGATTTAACCAAATAAGTCGATCAATTTCCTGGTTAGAGTAAAAGTAAACGTTGAAGTCCACAAGGCAAATTTATGCACGGTGTTTACGCAAGAACTTAACACAAGCATTAGTATGAATTATTTTCCAAAAAAATCGTCTGTCTCTTTTCTGTCTTATTTCTATGATGCTTTTTGAGAGCTTGTTTTGGTTAGAACTTCGTTTTTATGTATTATCTCTTTTTTAATATGGAAAAGGAAAGGATTGTCATTTTATTTCTTTGAGGAAAAGAATATTCCTTAAA